>OX451737.1:541311309-541544133 GCA_948472305.1 Vicia faba
AGAATGAATGTCTTAATAAAATCAAGCGTAGCACACGACAAACATGACAAGACAAATAACTGAAACATGACACACAATTCGCACACACCACCCCTAGGGTACGCCTCACTGTTGCCTTTCGAAAGGTGGTCGTAGAGTAGAAAACGTCTTAGTAAGTCCTCATGATCCGGGAACCTGGCATGAGGGTAGCTTCTAAGGTGTCTTCCCATTGCTCTGGTGATCACCACGTCCCGAACATCGAATTGACCCGAACACCTCCAACGGTGGTGCTACCTACCTCTCAATGGTGGGATGGCACTACTTTTAAGGACATCTACACAGACGAATTCCTTAGGGTAGGTAGGTTCTCAAGGGTACTTGCTCTAATCTCAAAACAAATTCAAAAGACTTTTCACACCGACACTTTTCAAAAGCTTTCAAAGCAAACTTTTCAAACACTCTGACGTACGAGTCGAACTGAAATTTTTCAAAGAAACTTTTTTAAAACCCACATTGAAAAGCAAACAAACCATTTTTGAAAACACATTGAGCAAGTATCTAAGAGCCCATGGATAACCATGGATAGAAAGGGTGCTAACACCTTCCCTTTCTATAACCTACCTCCCGAACCGAGAGCAATCTCTTAAAAGGAATTTTTCTGTGCTTTTGTCCTTTCCATTTGGAGAAAATAAAAGACGGTGGCGACTCTTGCTTCCGCGACATTTCGCAAACCAGCGTTAAACAGTCAGTTCCAGATCCACCGATCACAGACATCAAGGGACATTGGGAAGTTAGAAGTGGTATCAAAGGATTCTTGGCAAAGTTCCTGTTTGAGAAGGCACAAGAATGTTGGAATTCCCTTGACCTACAAGCCTTTGAAGAAGTTGTGGCACTCCTTGTCTATGGGTTGGTGTTGTTCCCGAATCCAGATCAGCTTATAGATATCAATGCTGTCAAGATCTTCATGTCCAGGAATCCTATACCTACGTTGCTTGGGGACATCCTCCACTCATGTTACACTCGAACCATGAGAAAAAGGGGTGTTCTCATGTGCTGCACTCCTCTCCTGGAAAGGTGGTTTATTTCGCACCTTCCACAATCAATTTTGAAGAACGAGCGGGGTTTGAGATGGTCACAACGATTGATGACTCTTACACATGCTGATATACATTGGTGTTCTCGGTCCAGAGAGAATGTCACTATCATTGATCGTTGCAGAGAGTTTCCTAATGTTCCTTTACTTGGAATTAGAGGGGGTATTACTTACAACCCATGTCTGGCTTTGAGACAGTTTGGATATGCTTGGAGGGATGGCCCTCATGACATGTTAATTCCTGACATAGTTTTTGACTTCGACAACGATGCACAAGGACTTCGCCAGAGGTTTATCGGAGCTTGGAGGATGCCCAACAGGGTAGATAGTAAGACACTGGGGCACAAGAACTCCATCCCCCTGGAGCCTTATCTCAAGTGGGTACGAGCCCGCTCCCAGAAGCTGGTAATGCCATATCCTTATGTTCTCCCCGTGATCAAAGAACCTGTTGTGGAAGGAGAGGTGCCCCACACCATTCTACATCCAGACATGCCAACATCTTGGGAAGAAATGCAAAAGAGCTGGATCCAACTAAAGGAAGAACGGAATTCTCTTGAAACTAGTCTACATGCCAGTGAGAAGAAGGTCTTGGAGCTCACCCGTCTACTTCACGAGGAAAAGACTCTCAACACCTACATTGCTCCAAAGAGGATGCACAATGTCTTTTGGGATTAATTATTTTGTAATGTTTTGCCCATGAGGCCCTGATGTACTGAACAAATTATTTCTTAATACAATGTGTGTTCCTTTTTGTCTACAACGAATTTGAACTTTCGAACCCTTGAATGCATTGCATAAATAGCATATCATGCATCATGTGCATAACAGGTATCCTTGTTCTACAGGTTGCTTAATCTTCTTCGCTGTTTATTTCAGCAATCATCATGAATCCGGAACCTACTACTGAACAAGCTATCAAGGCTCTCTAGGCCCAGAACGCCCAATTTCAAGAGCCGGTCATGAGCTTAGCCCAGGGACAACAGGAGTTAAAGGCTTTGCTCCTGAAGAAGAAGAAGAAGAAGAAGAAGAGGATTGTGCTGTTCAACACTGGACGCAGATTCTGGAATACACTATAGAATGAAGCTGAACTGACTACTCCGTCTGTTGGGGAAGGCAGTCCCCAAGAGGGAAGGGTTCCTAGTCCTGTGGTCTCCGACAACGAGACAGATTTCAATGATGAATAGTACCCTCCTGCTGAGGATAGGTACAAATAGCTGGAGGACTGATTAAATGCTATGGAGATCCAACGCGTGCCTGGATTGGATTTTGGGGATCTAGGTTTATCTTCTGAGGTGGTGATCCCACACAAGTTCAAGACACCTGCCTTTGTGAAGTACGACGGGGCTTCCTGTCCTAAGCTGCATCTCAGATCCTATGTAAGGAAGATCCAACCTTACACTGCAGACAAGAACTTATGGATCCATTTCTTCCAGGAGAGTCTTTCAGGGACTCAACTCGAATGGTTCTATCAGCTGGATGGAACCAATATTCGTAGCTGGGAGGACTTGGCTACTGCTTTTTATAAGCAGTATCAGTACAATTCCGACCTCGCTCACACGCGTACCCAACTCCAGGGTATGTCACTGGGGACGGGTGAAGGTTTTAAGGAGTACGCCCAGAAGTGGAGAGACCTGGCTGGCAGGGTGCAGCCACCGTTGACTGACCGTGAACTCGTGGACATGTTCTTGGGGACCCTGTCTGGTCCATTCTTTAATCACCTGATTGGAAATTCCTCTGATGGGTTTACAGACCTGATCCTGACTGGTGAGAGGATAGAAGCTGGTATCAAGTCGGGGAAGATACAGAAAGGTGCCTCCGCAAGTACTGAAAAGAAGCCCTTCAAGAAGGAGGCTAGTGTTGTTTATGGTCCCAGAAGACAGAACAAACCGGAACGCCGCCAAGCTGTCAACGCGGTGGTAATTTCAAAGCCTGCTGCTTCTCCTCAGCAATACAACCAGCCAAGAGGTGAGAGGCCTAAAAGGCAGTACACTCGGCTCAGCATGACCCTGTCTCAGATATTACCGCAACTGCTGTCAACCAATCTGGTAACTGTCAAGGAAGCTCCGAAGGTAGTAAACACCACATCCCCAAAGTACAATCCCAACGCCCGCTGTGCTTATCACTCTGACAGCCCGGGGCATTCTACGGACGATTGTTGGGCTATGAGGAATAAGGTTCAGGACCTTATTGATGCTAAGGAAATACAGTTCGAGGCGCCCGAAAGGCCCAATGTTGTGACTGCTCCCATGCCCCAGCATGGAGTGAATGTTGTGGAAGAAGACCGGTATGTAGCCTCTGTGGATGAGATTGTTACTCCGTTATGGACCGTCAAAAGGAACCTATTGCTAGCCGGTTTATTTCTGGGATGTAGTAAAGGTTGCCATCTATGTGCTATTTCCCCTGCTGGTTGTCCTTTGTTGAAGTCAGGCGTCCAAAACCTGATGGATAATAAAGAGATCTTGTTCGAGAAGATTGTTGTTCCTGTTATCCCTACTGAAGAAGTGTCCATTGTCACTATTTTCAACAACCCTCCTAAGGCTCCCTTAAACAAGCCTGTCAAAATCATGTCTACTCATAAGATTGCTCCCATCATTATTACTGTTCCGGGGCCCATCCCTTATAAACCTGACAAAGCTGTCCCATGGCACTATGGGGCAGATGTTTATGTTCTTGGAGTAAAGCAAGAGTTTGATACTAGTACCGGTGTCAGCAACATCACCGGGCCTGCCAAAGTCACTCGTAGTGGTAGGCTCTTTTCACTAGATATTGCGCCACCAGCTATTCAAAGACCTCTTGTCATCGCACCTGCCAGTGTACCCACTTCCCTGCCTGACCAAGTTCCTGTTTCTACCCCTGCTGCCGAGTCATCTGACGCTCGGGGCAAAGGGATTGCTACTGATGTGCCTGCCCGGACGGAGGCACCGAAGACCAATGTTGAAGCTTCCAAGCAAGAGATGGAAGAGATTCTCAAAATTATCAAGAAGAGTGATTTCAATGTAGTTGAGCAGTTGGGGCACACCCTCTCTAAGATCTCTATGCTATCACTGTTGTTATGTTCAGAGGCCCATGCCAAGGCCCTGATTTCCTTCCTGAAGACGGCCCATGTACCACAAGAAACGTCTGCTGATCAATTTACCGATTGTGTGGCCAACTTGACTGCTGATAATGGGTTGGGTTTCTCTGACGCTGATCTGACCGCCAAGGGAAAGAACCATAACGACGCCCTGCACGTCTCCATTGAATGCCGGGGCACTACTCTTGCCCATGTGTTGGTAGACACTGGTTCTTCGTTAAACGTATTGCCCAAGAAAGCTTTAGACAGGCTGGATTGTGAGGGTTTAGAGCTCAAGCCTAGTAACATTGTTGTCCGGGCCTTTGACGGGTCAAAGAGGATGGTACATGGTGAAGTTGACATTCCAATCAGGGTTGGTTCTCAAGTTTTTAATTCTACTTTCTATGTGATGGACATCCGACCATCCTATTCTTGTTTGCTGGGTCGTCCATGGATCCACAAGGCTGGAGCTGTGACCTCCACTTTACATCAGAAGCTTAAGTACCCAGTCAGAGGGAAGATCGTAACAGTGCAAGGGGAAGAGGAATATATGGTCAGCCACCTCAACTCGTTCCGGTACGTAGAGATGGATGGGGAGTTCATTGAGACCCCCTTTCAACACTTTGAAGAGGTGCCTCAGACATTGGCAGCAGCAGAAGCTGTGACTGAAGAAGATTCTCCGTTGAAGATGGCTTCCTTGAAGGATGCCCGGGCTGTGGTTGAGAAGGGTGAGTGCGCAAACTGGGGCCGACTTCCTGATTTCACTCCAAAGACTGACAAATTTGGCTTGGGTTTCACTGCAGAAGCTCAGAGGGTTGTTCGTAAGGCAAGGATTGGAAGACCTCCCGTATTCATCACCAACCCAGGAGTAAATGCTATTGAAGACGACGTGGAGGAATCCGAATTTGACAGCTGGATATACCCAACGACCAACGGTGGGCCAAGCAACTGGACGGCGAAAGATTTCATACCTATTACTTTTGTCACCCAGTAATGAACTCCTTTGTTTTAAATTTGTAACGAACAATAATTTGAAACTTTATGGCCCGGTGTCTTACCCGGGGCACCGTGGCGTCATTTGTGAGGGCTTATTATTTGTCACTTTCATATATCATGAATAAAAGCATTGGACGTTTTTCGCATTTCAAATCTTGCGCTCCCTTCCTTTCTTTATATATTGCAAAACAACTATATTTACACACACTCACCTATACAGGTTCCAATCCACTCTGGATCTCACTGGTAACGACTCTGCTACTGCCAGTTATGACTTCGAAAATCCGATCAACTTAGCCGAAGACGAAGGTGAAGATGATTGCGAAGTGCCTGGTGAGCTTGTAAGACTGTTACTCCAGGAAGAGAGGGCCATTCAGCCACATGAAGAGCTAGTGGAAACGGTAAATCTGAGTACTGAGACAGACAGGAAGGAAGTTAAGATTGGTGCCAATCTGGAGCTCAGTGTGAAACAACGGTTGATTCAGATGCTGCATGACTATGTGGAAATCTTTGCCTGGTCTTACGAAGACATGCTTGGGTTGGATACCGACATTGTGGTTCATCACCTGCCTACCAAGGAAGAATGCCCTCCGGTAAAACAAAAGGTCCGCCGTATGCGCCCAGAGATGTCCGAGAAAATCAAAGCTGAGGTTATGAAACAATTTGACGCCGGTTTTCTTGCAGTAACTTCTTACCCTCAGTGGGTTGCCAACGTGGTTCCAGTGCCGAAGAAGGATGGTAAGGTCCGAATGTGTGTTGATTATAGGGATTTGAACAGGGCAATCCCTAAGGATTATTTCCCTCTGCCTCATATCGACGTTCTGGTTGACAACACTGCTCAGCACAAGGTGTTCTCCTTCATGGACGGCTTCTCCGGTTATAATCAGATCAAGATGGCTCCTGAAGACATGGAGAAGACCACTTTTGTTACTCAGTGGGGCACCTTTTGCTACAAGGTCATGCCTTTTGGGTTGAAAAATGCTGGGGTAACCTACCAACGTGCCATGGTTGCTTTATTTCATGATATGATCCATCACGAGATCAAAGTGTATGTCGATGATATGATTGCAAGGTCCCAAACCGAGGAGGAACACCTTGACCATCTACATAAGCTGTTTGACCATTTGAAGTTGTACAAGCTGAGGTTGAACCCAAACAAGTGCATCTTTGGGGTAAGATCTGGAAAACTACTAGGTTTCGTCGTGAGCGACAAAGGTATTCAAGTGGACCCTGCCAAAGTGAAATCCATACAAGAGATGCCAACTCCCAAGACAGAGAAAGAAGTCAGAGGCTTTCTAGGACGGCTGAACTATATTGCCCGATTCATCTCACATCTAACTGCTACCGGTGAACCAATCTTCAAGCTGCTGAAGAAAGATTAAGTAGTACGTTGGAACGATGAATGTCAGGCCGCTTTCGACAGAATCAAAGAGTATCTCCAATAACCACCTATTCTTATGCCACCGGTTGAAGGGAGACCTCTAATCTTATACTTGACAGTACTGGACAACTCAATGGGGTGTGTGCTGGGGCAGCATGACGAGTCTGGCCGAAAAGAGCACGCTATTTATTACCTTAGCAAAAAGTTTACCGACTGTGAGACCCGATACTCACTGCTCGAGAAAAATTGCTACGCTTTGGTATGGGCTTCTCGCCGGCTGAGACAGTATATGTTGACTCACACTACTTTGTTGATTTCAAAAATGGATCCAATAAAGTACATATTCGAAAAGCCTGCTCTGTCCGGAAGAATAGCAAGATGGCAGATGATCTTGACAGAATACGACATCCAGTACACGACTCAGAAAGTAATCAAGGGAAGTGTATTGGCAGACCATTTGGCACACCAGGCAGTGGATGACTACCAATCTATGAACTTTGAATTTCCAGACGAGAATATCATGGTAGTGACTGATTGTGAAGTACCTGGACCGGATGAAGGACCTGAGGAAGGATCCCGATGGTCTATGCACTTTGACGGAGCCTCAAACGCTTTGGGTAACGGTATTGGCGCTGTGATCATATCCCCTAAAGGCACTCATACTCCACTCACTGCCCGGCTATGTTTCAACTGCACCAACAACATGGCGGAGTATGAAGCGTGCATTATGGGTCTTCAAGCTGCAATTGACTTAAGGATCAAGTTTCTGAGCGTCTTCGGAGATTCCGCTCTCGTGATCAGCCAGATCAAAGGCGAGTGGGATACGAAACACCCAAATCTTATTCCTTACAAGGAGTATGTGTTGACGTTGATTCCCCACTTCGAAGAGATAACTTTTGAACACTTCCCAAGAGAGGAGAATCAGTTGGCGGACGCGTTAGCTACGATGTCTTCCATGTTCAAAGTAAAATGGGACAACGAGGCTCCCCGAATCATTATCTGGAAATTGGATGAACCTGCATATTGCTGTGATCTTGAGACTGAAGAGGTAGTTGAAAAACCTTGGTATCATGAAGTGAAGAGGTACTTGGAAGCTCAAGAATACCCCGAGGGTGCATCCGTCAACGACAAGAAGTTTCTGAGAAGGTTCGCTGCAAAGTTCTTCCTCAGTAATGGCATTCTATACAAGCGAAACCATGATTCAACCCTACTGCGTTGTGTGGATAAAACTGAAGCAGAAAGGATCATGGCAGAGCTACATGAAGGTACCTTCGGAACACATTCCAGTGGACACACCATGGCAAAGAAAATCCTTCGGGCAGGATATTTCTGGTCCACAATGGAAGCTGACTGTTACCAACATTCTCGGACGTGTCACAAATGCCAGGTCTATGCTGATAAGGTGCACGTTCCTCCAGTTCCTCTGAACATATTGACAGCACCTTGGCCTTTTGCAATGTGGGGCATTGATATGATCAGAGAGATCAGACCTACGGCAACCAACGGGCATCGCTTCATCCTGGTAGCGATTGATTACTTCACAAAGTGGGTTGAAGCAGCTTCCTACGCTACGGTAACCAAGAACGTCGTGGCACAGTTCATTCGACATAACCTGATCTGTCGATACGGTGTACCTGAAAGAATCATTACGGATAATGGTACCAATCTTAACAACAAGATGATCACTGAGCTCTGCGAACAATTCAAGATACAACACCACAACTCTTCTCCTTACCGACCGAAGATGAATGGGGCTGTAGAAGCGGCGAATAAGAATATCAAGAAGATTGTGCAGAAGATGACAGTGACGTACAAGGATTGGCACGAGATGTTACCGTTTGCTCTTCATGGGTACCGTACCTCAGCAAGGACGTCAACAGGGGCAACTCCCTTTTCCTTGGTTTATGGCATGGAGGCAGTCTTGCCTATCGAAGTCCAGATACCCTCTCTCCGTATAATGAAGGATGCAGGTTTGAGCGAAGACGAATGGATCCAGACTCGGCTTGATCAATTAAATCTAATTGACGAAAAGAGACTCACTGCTATTTGTCATGGTCAGACGTATCAAAAACGGATGATCAGGGCATTTAACAAGAAAGTCAGACGCCAGGAGTATCAAGTCGGAGACCTGGTAATCAAGTGCATCATTCTTCCTCAAAGTGATCCCAGGGGCAAATGGACCCCTACGTACGAAGGGCCATTAGTGGTTAAACATATCTTCTCAGGAGGAGCTATGATTCTAACTACCATGGATGGTGACGACCTTCCTCACCCCGCCAATGCAGACATAGTAAAAAGATACTACGCTTGAATTAAAGACCCGCTAGGTTGACACACCTAGGAAAAAATAAGGGCTTCCCGGCGAACCAAAAGGGTTCGGGCAAAAATAAGGGATGAAATGAAAAAATCTGTACACCCGGCAAGTCGAAAACCTGAAAAGGCGGCTTGGGCAAAAATGGGTATCCCGGTGGACTGAAAACCCGAAAGAGCGGTCCAGGCAAAAGTTATGGATAAGGGTAATACTATGTCTTATTGGATCACCTTGCATCCAGACTTCGGCATCAACTATCAGGTCCAGGCGGCATCGATCAATCAGCTTCATCTTCAACTGAGCAGCAAAGTGATTAGACGCTTGAAGACATAAAGGCGATAGCAGAGTTGGAACCCAATGGGATTTTTCACATAGCTGTTTTGTTTTCCTTTTCAAAATTGTATAAAACTCTATCTTGTTCGGCGGCGTTCTCTTACTAGGACGCCAGCCTCTTGTACACAAACGCCTATTTACAGGCGAAATTCAAAATCAATACAAATTCACTTTCCCAGAAAAATTTCCAACTGTTTTTCTTTTTCTGTTTTGTTTTGCAAAAAACGTCCAATGTTCATTTTTGATATATGCATTTGACACTAATTGCTAATCACAAATATTTGCATACAAAACAAAGGATCAATTACAGGTGACATCAGAAACAGGGGCAATAATGAGTTGTCTAAACGATCTAGTTGCTTTGTCCACCAAGGTACTAAGGTATGTTCAGCTGAAGAATGTAACCAAGATATCTCCACTCCCCGTAGAGTAAGACAAGACTCAACAACACTCTCCCCCGAGCAGAGTTGGTCTCCCATCAGCCTCGAAAGGCACAATATCCCTAGCAAGTCAACAACACTCTCCCCAAGCAGAGATAGGCTACTGTCAGCCCCAAGGAAGTTGGATATCCCCAGAAGATCTCAATATTCCCCAGTGGAGTATACAGATGTTCCTAAGCAAGCATCCCTGGCAGTCTTGATCTAAGATTGTTCCCCGGTGGAATACCAGACACCCCAGTGGAGCCACTTCCTCCAATACAGTCCAAAAATTTCCCCAAGAGAGTCGAATCAATCTCCCCAGTAGATTCTGGAAGCTTATCCCTAGTAGAGTCTGGAAACTTATCCCCTGCAGAGTACGAACGCATATCCCCGGCTTTATTCAAAGGTTATTCCCCACCAGGGTATAACTGGGTTATCCTCAGCTAATTACCACGGAAAGATCGTCCTCGGCGAAGTTCTTCCTACCCCCAGCGGAGTTCATCAAATTCCCCAACATAGCTTATCAACGGAATCCCCAGCGGAGTTATCATCAAAATCTCAGCGAAGTATCTCTTCCCACAGAGTAATTCCCCGCAGAGTAATCTCTTCAACAAGTTTATTCCCCAATGGAGTCATCTTCTCCTACCGGTTTATTCTTGCAACCATCATCCCCAGCGGAAATGAAGAACTCTACTCTTCAACGTCAACCCAGGATTCAACAAGCTCCCGGCATTCGTCGAGGATTTATTTTCCTAGACGAAAATACATTCATAGACATTTCACATTATCATACACCACGACGCATGCATATACGCATCATAACACAACTATCTCATTTATATTTTGAACATCATGACATCATGCATTTCATACATCATGACATTGCATATAACTGATGTTTTTCCTTTTCAGGAAAAAGGTCAATCCAAAGATGATTACTATCAACTGTCGCAGTTCCAGATTCGATACCTGTATCTAGCCAGGGCATGTCTGTGAGCGACTAATTCCAGATTCGATACCTGTATCTAGCCAGGGCATATCTGTGAGCGATTGATTATGGATTCGATACCTGTATCTAGCCAGGGCATATCTGCATGAAGACTAATTCCAGATTCGATACCTATATCCAGCCAGGGCATATCTGTAGACGACTAATTCCAGATTCGATTCCTGTATCTAGCTAGGGCATATCTGTGAGTATTTGATTGTAAATTCGATACCTGTATCCAGCCAGGGCATATCTGCATGAAGAGTTTAGAGATTCGATACCTGTATCCAGCCAGGGCATATCTGTAGACGATGAATTCCAGATTCGACACTTGTATCCAGCCAGGGCACGTCTGTAAGCAACCTTTTGAAGTTCCGGATTCGATTCATGTATCTAGCCAAGGCACATATGTGAGCGATTTGTTTGTAGATTCGATACCTGTATCCAGCCAGGGCACGTCTGTAAGCAACCTTTTGAAGTTCCGGATTCAATTCCTGTATCTAGCTTGGGCACATCTGTGAGCGATTGTTTGTATATTCGATACCTGTATCCAGCCAGGGCACGTCTGTAAGAAGCCTTTTGAAATTCCAGATTTGATTCCTGTATCTAGCCAGGGCATATCTGTGAGTGATTGATTGTAGATTCGATACCTGTATCTAGCCAGGGCATATCTGCATGAAGAGTTTGAAGATCAACCCCTGTAACAGGCCAGGAAATTATCTTTCTTTCTCAGGTACGCAAGTTCTCGCTAAGGAATCTCTTACGCGATCGACACCCTGGATGGCATCTTTAAGCCCATCTCCATAACTATCCATTACACTTCCAAATGGCATCTATAAGCCCATTCCCGACAAGGTTCTGTCACACCTCCAGATGGCATCTATAAGCCCATCCTCCTATCCACCATCTTTCCAAATGGAATCTGTAAGCCCGTTCCCGCCATCACATTGCTGATACTCTACTATGCGAGTGCAAATTTCTAGGCACTTTAGTGTTCAATCATCTTCCACCTTCGGATCACGAAAGGCACGCAAGCCAATCTACATCCTCAAGTCTAAGAAGATTGAACAGGGGCAACTGTTGTACCCCAAAATTTTCCCTCCCATATTCTTCAAGATTTGTCAAGATCAATCTCCAAATGGTTCAAAATCTCTCAAGGGTTGCACAGTCAAACATCCTCCTAAGCCAGTCAAAATTAGGGTTTTGTTTCTCTCAAGGAAGTTGAGGTTTTAAATGGCTCAATCAAGTCCCATATGCCTGTGTACATTGTCAAGCATCTACATGTCAAGTTTCAAGACTCACAGCATCAAGTTGCACAGTCAAAAGCCCCATTTGCTTCACAGTCAACTACAGGGGTAAAATGGTCATTTTGCAGTCAAAAGTCAAATTTTTTGGTCAACATATTATTTTGAAGCCACAATCATCATTTGGTCAAGTCTTGACCATGATTCCACAAGAATGGCTCAAAAATCATCAAGATGCAAAAGTTTCCATTTTGGGACAGTTGAAAAGTCAACTGTACATTGACCAGGGCATAATTTTTTCATGGTTCATCATAAAAATCCCATCCAATGCTCATTTTTAAGGGGATGACATTTCCTACAACTTATCTTCACATTCCAAGTCCAAGAAATGCTCTCACAAAAAGTTATCAATTTCAACATTATAGGTCATTTTCAAAAGTCAACAAAAATGCACTTTATGTCAAAGACCATAACTTGAGATTGGTAAATCCAAATGAAATGGGACCAAAGGCATTGGTTAGAGGACTTCAATACCTTTCCAAAATGTCCAAGAACATGTTCATATTATCAAAATTGAGCAAGATATGCATTGGAGAAGTTGGGAAATTTTCATGAATGTGCAAAAGTCAACTATCCTTAAAACTTCAATTTTTGACAAAAGGGCCCACTTTCTTCCACTTGATTCAGCCTTGTCATGTCATACACGTGTCCTATGCTTAATTTCAAGATCAAACATTTATTTTTCTATTTTATTTAATTTTTATTAATTTAATTCATTTTAAATCTATAAGAATTCAAATAAAATCAAAAAAATTAATGGAATAGCATCTTTTGGTTTGAATAGATTTTATGTGTCATATGCCAGCTACCAAATTCGTGCCAAGCCATTTTAAGCATAAAATCCAAGTTTTGCTCCAAGTATGGAATGTTCTTCAATGGTGGTCAACAAGAATCCAAAACTTAATTGCACAAGGTTAAGGCTCAGCTGCTGACCTAATTCTCATTCATACATACATAAGCAAGCAAGCCAGACCTAATTCACGACCCAAGCACTGCACAAACGGCCAAACCATATTAAAAAAATCCAAGCAAAAAGTCAAATCTGTTTTCTCACTTCAAAGCCCTTTGAAACCAATTTGAGGATTCAAACACATTGCCAGCATTCCCAGGAACGTGCAGGGATCAAAACCACACGCTAACACTCAAAGAATCTCAAGAAACAGTCACACGGTTTGACTATTTTTTCCTTAATCATAATTCAATATTTATGCATCATTAACATGTTATGATCATTGATTTACATTGCTAACACCCTTCTGAAGCTAATGGTATAGGTGAATTTCGTTATGGTGCCCTGAAACGAAAATTACCATTGACGAATTCTAGGTTTTCATAGCTTTCAATTTGGGAATTTCCAGCACAGGCAAAATTAGGCCTCATAACGCATATGGTTGAATTCGTCAAGGCCAGACGAATCAAACCCAACCCTCGTGATGAATTTATATTTAGCGTGTGCCTGTTCGCTATTTTATGTGGATGCAGGTTGTGGGGGTTAAAAACCCCCGCTATTTGATTTTTTGTTACAGGAAAAAGGAAGAAGACGATGGACGTGGAAGCCTGGGAGTGGTCCATTCAAATTAAACACGCGCGTTATTTTTTTTCCAGGGCATTGTTTGATTCACCAATATATTATTTATTCATTATTATTATTTCAATTAAGACAATTGGCTCAGTGGCTAAGGCGTGCAGGCATGAAACGTTGGGACCTGGGTTCGAATCCCAGGTCCCCCCAAATTTCCATATTATTTTTCCTTACATGCTTGTGTGCAGGTTTCCAAAGAGCGTCCTATCATACACCTTCCTCATCCAGACGCCAAGTGTCCTCAAGCGTCCATCCAATGGCCTAAAGATGACGCACACCATGCTCCTGGTCAACCTTGTGCATAGGCAAGCAAGAAAGTCAACAAGCCTGGAAGCTTAATGGGCTGGAATTTCTAAACAAACCCTCAAATCTGGCCCAACCCCCCCCCCCCCTTGGGTTTGCATCTTATATTTTTTCTATTTTTTCTTTCATTTACTTTATTTATATTTTATTGTTTTTTTGATTAATTATTAACCAGCAAATTAATTAACATTTTCACAATAAAAATTCAGAAAATAAAAAAATGTAAATATTTTTACTAATTATTATTTTGTAAATAAATTTTGATTAATTAGTTTAGTTGTTAATTAGGGCAATTTTAATTTGTTTTTACAATAAACAAAAATGAATTAGACTTAGGTTTTTTTGACACTTTTAATTCCTTTTTTATTTTATTTCATTAAAAACATAAAAAACACAAAAACATTTTTTCTTTTAATAGATTAATTAATTAGTAAATTAGTTTTAATTTTAATTAATTGCAAAAAGGACAATTTCAATTCTTTTCTCAAAAAGGGTCAAAACCCTCAGGATGTCTCGATTCAATTCTTTCGTGCGCATTTTATTTCAATTCAGTATTTTATATTTATGTATCTGCTCAGAAATGTAATAGTTAATTAGAACTTTACCGCTTTATTTACTTTTCTCGCACTTTATTTCCAAATGGGTTTTTGTTTTTGGCGATGTATATACCCGCGCCTTGTAATAGCTAGATTTACCTTTTCCGTACTTTATTTTCCACACTCTTAACTGTTAATATGCCTGCAAGAATGTATTAAAAATAAAACCGATTCGTAGCTCACAAACAACATGCAAAGACAATTTAACTAAAAAACAACACACATGCACATGCCACCCCTAGGGTACGCCTCACTGGTTGCCTCGAGGTGGTCATCAAGTATAGGGTGTCTTAGAGGTCGCCCTTCTGTCTAAAAGATCAAGTTGTCTCGAAACGGTTGCCTCGGAAAAAAGGATATAGGACATTAGGGTTACTTCTAAGGTGTCCTACCATTGCTTTGGTGACCACATATGTCCCTAATAATCGAATTGACCCGAATACCTCCAACGATGGTGCTACCTACCTCTCAATGGTGGGATAGCACTATCTAAAGGACTCTTACACAGTCTAATTCCTTAGAGTAGGTAGATCTCATGGGTACTTGCTCTTTTCAAAACAAACAAAAACAACTTTTCGCACCTACACTTTCAAAAGGTTTTCAAACAAATTTTTCATACACTCTTGAGGACAGATACAAGAGTTACTTAGAAATTTTTCAAACGGAACTTTTTTTTCAAAACCCACAAACACTTGAAAAAGCAAACCATTTTTGAAAACATAAGAGCAAGTACCTAAGAGCCCGTGGATAACCACAGATAGAAATGGTGCTAACACCTTCCCTTTCTATAAATCTACCTCCCGAATCGAGAGACATCTCGAATAAGGAATTTTGCTGTGCTTTTGCCCTTTCCATGTTGGAGAACATAAAAGATGGTGGAGACTCTTGCTTACCGCGACATTTCGCGAACCAGCTTAAAAAATAGCCAGTTCTATTTCCACCGATCACAACGCGCTTACACCTATTGACTTCTTCCTCGCTTCCCTGTAAAACAAAAGCAATTAGCGGGGGGTTTTTAACCCCCACAAAATAACATAAGGAAAAACAGCGATTAGGTTTGTGCGCAATATAAATAGGGCGCAATGGTCCTGTTCAATTCGTCTTGATCTTCTGAGTTCAACCATGGGCATCATTAGTCCTAATTTTGATTGGTCAAGAAAGCCCTAAAATCAAAGCTTCAAAACCCTAGATTTCTTCAATGGTATCTTTTGATTTAAGGCTCTATAACTCAATTCACCTATACCATCAGCTTCAGAAAGGTCATAGCAATGCAAAGCAACGATTATATCATGTTAAGGATGCATAAAAAGTGAGTTTCGATTATGAAAAAGAATGGGCAAACCGTACGACTGTTCTTAGGATTCCTTGGGTGTTAACACTTGATTTTGATTGCAATGTGTTCCTGAGTGTCCCAGCAAGGTGTTGGAATCAAGAAAAGGCTTTGAATTCGCCTGGAAGGTTGAATTCAGTTTTGACTTTGTTCTTGATTTTTTTGGAATTAGTTTATGGCTTTTTGCAGCAGCTTGCACGTGTGAGGCATTAGGTTTAGGTTCTGTATATGTAGTAGAATGGAATTAGGGTTCAATCTTTGTCCAAGAATCCATGAAATAATGTTTTCAATATTTGATTTCAATCAAATCGTTTTGCACATTTTTTATTGACAAAACTTGCTAAAATTGGATATTTTGGTCCCCTTGATTAATACATGAAATCTTCAGCATGTGTTGAGTTTATTTGCATCACAAAAAGATTTGAAAACCATATCTTGGTATTTTCCTACAATTAAATCAATTAAATGAATTAATAATCAATTAAAAATCCAAATAATTAACAAAAATAAGAAAATAAACTCAAATAGGCTTGATGGGTCGTGCATATGCTTTGGGTAAAGATTCAAGAAGGAATTTGAGGCCCATTAGCAAAAACAAGGTGTTTTAGGCAAAGTTGACTTTTGCAAATTCACAAAAATTTCCCAACTTCTCCAATGCATATCTTGCTCAATTTTGATCCTATGAACATGTTCTTGGACATTTTGGAAAGGTCTTGAAGTCCTCTAACCAATGCCTTTGGTCCCATGTCATTTGGATTTACCAATCTCAAGTTATGGTCTTTGACTTAAAGTGCCTTTTTGTTGACTTTTGAAATTGACCTATAATGTAGAAATTGACAACTTTTTGTGAGAGCATTTCTTGGACTTGGAATGTGAAGATGAGTTGTAGTAAATTTCCTCCCCTTCAAAATGAGTATTGGATGGGATTTTTATGATGAACCATGAAAAAGTTATGCCTTGGTCAAATTACAGTTGACTTTTCTGCTGTCCCAAAATAGTAACTTTTGCATCTTTGATGATTTTTGAGCCATTCTTGAGGAATCATGATCAAGACTTGATCAAATGATGATTGTGGCTTCAAAATAAAATGTTGACCAAAAATTCTGACTTTTGACTGTAAAATAACCATTTTACCCCTACAGTTGATTGTGAAGCAAATGGAGCTTTTGACTGTGCAACTTGAGGCTGTGAGACTTGAGACTTGACATGTAGATGCTTGGCAATGTATATAGGCTTATGGGACTTGTTTGGACCATTGAAAACCTCAAATTCATTGCAAGAACCAAAATCCTAATTTTGACTGGCTTAGGAGGCATCTAGATTGTGCAACCCTTGAGAAATCTTGAACCTTTTGAAGGTGATTCTTGATAAATCTTGAAGAACATGGGAGGGCAAATTTTGGGGTACAACACTGGGAAAATCTCAGCCTTCAACAAATTTAGCTTGATTATCAGTAACAGAGTCATCAAATCATCAACAGTAGCAACAAGAAGATCTTCTTCAACAGCAAAGGCATTATGGCCATGCTTTGGCATTGGAGCAGAGATCACATTCGTCTTTTCAGGGGCGTCGAATTCCACTTCTTTAGCATCTATCAAATCTTGAATCTTATTCTTGAGGGCCCAACAATTGTTGGTGTCATGCCCTATACTCCCTGAATGATAAGCACACTTGGCGTTTGAATGGTAGTAAGGAGAAGTTGTATTCAGATTCTTTGGTGCCTCTTTCAGACTGGCAAGATTTAACTTCAAGAGATGGGGAAGAACCTAAGCGGGAGTCATGTTTATCTGGGTGAATTGCCTTACAGGCCTTTCCACCCTTTGTTGGTTGGTTCTGGGTTGATTATTTCTGGGCTGATCAGCTGCAGACTTCTGAATCATTACGACCCCCACCGCTGGCTGGCGCTCAACTCTTCCTTGACCTCTTTGGGAGTAGACAACTGAGACTTCTTTCTTTGCTGGATAAGTATTTTTGATGGCAGCGGAAGCAGATGCATCTTTCTGAATTTTACCACTCTTGATTTCGGCTTCAACTCTTTCACCAGTCAAAATTAACTCGGTGAACCCCGCTGACGAAGTCCCCAAGAACATATCAACTAGCTCCCTCTCAGATAGAGGTGGTTGCACTCGTCCTGCCAAGTCTCTCCATTTCTGGGCATACTCCTTAAAGCCTTCATTTGAGACCATGCCCATACTCTGTAATTGAGTACGGGTAGGTGCTAAGTCCATATTGTACTGATACTGCTTGTAGAAGGAAGCATCCAAATCCTCCCAATTATGCACATCAGACCTCTCTAGCTGGTAGAACCAATCTAACTGCGTCCCTGATAAACTGTCCTGGAAGAAATGTACCCACATGTCTTTGTCAGAAGAATATGGTTGAATTTTTCTGACATAGGACCGTAGGTGCATCTTTGGGCAAGATACCCCATCGTATTTAGCAAACAGTGGAACTTTAAACTTGGGGGGAATGACAATTCCAGAAACCAAACCCAGCTCTTCAAAGTCCAGCCCAGGCACCCTCTGAATCTCCATGGCTGCCAGACGTTCTTCCAGATTCTTGTATTTCTCATTTACAGGAGGATACTGCTGTTTAGAATAGTCTTCATCCTCCTCCTCTTCTTCTTCCTCAGACTCAGATGGTACTGCAGCTCCCTTTCCTTTTCCTACGCCTTCATCAGATGTTGAGGGGAAATCCAGGACCCTTCTAGCTTGACCTTCAAATCTTCTACCCAAAGTAGCCACACCAACTCTCTTCTTTTTCTTTTTCTCCTCTTCCTTCTCTAACAGAGCTTTAAGATACTCCTGACCCTTTGCTAAGGTCATGAGTAGTTGTTGGAACTGTGAATTCTGCGCTTGCTAATCTTTGACTTTCTACTCTATATCCATCTTGCTGAAATAAACAGCAGAGATATAAGGAAACCTGGTGTGAAGACATGTTTATGCATATGATGAATGATATGTATTCATGTAATGCATTCAAGGATTCAGAAATTCGAATTTGTTTTAAACAAAAAGGAACAAACATCATATTAATAAGATAGATTTTGTTAGTACACCAATGCCCCATGGGAAAAATAATACAAAATTCTAATGTAAAAAGACGTTGCGCATTCTCTTTGGTACAATGTAGGTGTTGAGAGTCTGCTCTTCGTGAAGTTGACGAGTAAGTTCTAAAACCTTCATCTCGCTGGTGTAGAATTAGGCTTCAAACGTATCGTGTTCTCCCTTGAGCTGTATCCAACTCCTTTGTAAATCTTCCAATGATGTTGGCATGTCAGGATGTAGGATGGTGTATGGAACCTCTCCTTCCATAACAGGCTCTTTGATCATAGGGAGAATGTAGGGGTAAGGCATCATAATACTTTGGGTGCGGGTTCGTACCCACTTGAGGTAAGGCTCAAGGGGGATGGAATTCTTGTGTCCCAAGGTCTTACTGTCTACCTTATTTGGCATCCTCCAAGCTCGGATGAACCTTTGTCGAAGTCCTTGAGCATCATTGTCGAAGTCAAAAACCAAGTCGAGAATCATCATGTCATGCGGATCATCCCTTCGGGCATACCCAAACTGTCTCAGAGCCAAGCAGGGGTTGTAGGTGATGCCTCCCCTAATGCCAAGTAGTGGGACATTAGGGAGTTCCCCACAATGATCAATGATGATAACATTTTCTCTGGACCGAGAACACCAATGAACATCAGAATGTGTAAGAGTCATCAATCGTTGTGACCACCTCAAGCCTTGCTCATTCTTCAAGACTGATTGGGGAAGGTGAGAAATAAACCACCTTGCTAGAAGAGGAGTGCAGCACATGAGAACACCTCTTTTCCTCATTGTTCGTGTGTGAAATGAGTGGAGGATGTCCCCAAGTAAAGTAGGCACATGATTCAATGACATGAAAATCTTGACAGCATTCACATCTATAAGCTGGTCAGGGTTTGGGAACAAGACCAACCCATAGATGAGAAGAGCCATAGTATCCTCAAAAGCTTGCAGGTCTAGAGAATTCCAGCATTCTTGAGCTTTCTCAAAAAGAAACTTTGCCAAGAAACCCTTGACACCACTTCTAGTCTCCCAATGGCCTATGATATCAGATGGTTGTGTTGTACCCAAATTTTTGACCTAAGATCCCATATTTATTTTTGCATTTTTAAACATAAGCCAAGGTCACAAAATACGGTTGGTTTTAACCTCTCACCTTCGAGCTTTGACTATGCGAAGATTGTCAAGTGTTTTGAACATTTTTAGCCTATGTATCACTAATTTCTAATCGCATACAAAGGTGTATGTTCATGTTTTCTTTTGTGTCATGTGCAGAGATAGGTCTGGATCAAGAGCATCAGATGTCGCGCCTCAATTAAGGTTTTGATTCTCCCAAGCCCGAAGTACGGTTGATTGTGGATTCTCGAAGACTGATTCATCAAGGCACAACTGTTGCACCCTAAGTTTCGCCCCTAATTTTTTCAGTCGCACATTCATACCATATTTTGTCATTTGGTCACAATCATTAGTAAATACCTTCATTCATCACATTTTGCATCATTAGTCGTATTTAAGTTGACCAGGAAGAGTCAGTTTAAATCAAAGTTTGCATCGTATTTTAGTTGTAAAATACCTGACATTTCATTTCATGCATTTTTATCTCTTCACTCGTTTCTTGCATTGCTCCAAGTTGTTTATATGTCAATAATAAAAATATTTTGGT
This sequence comes from Vicia faba, assembly GCA_948472305.1. Lineage (NCBI taxonomy): Eukaryota > Viridiplantae > Streptophyta > Magnoliopsida > Fabales > Fabaceae > Vicia > Vicia faba. Next base: position 541,331,675 of record OX451737.1, read on the forward strand.
TTTATAGACAGACTGTTAAAAGCGATTCGACACTATGCGGGAAAGTAGCGAGAAAATATTTCAAGTTTTCACCTTTTACCGATCATTTTATGAATCTGCGCTTCGCGTAGATTATGACGGTATGCTCGCTTTATTTTTCGGTACAGTTCGAAGTCTCGTTTTTAACCTTAAACGTCTGTTTAGTCTGATATTTTATTATTATTTTATTTTTGATTTTTTTGACTTTTTGAATATTGTTCTTCTTTAATCTTCGTGACATGTAGTTTATTTTAATGTGTTCATTTTATTTTATCGGATAAATTTTCGTCCGTTTTTTTATCGTTTTCGGTCATTTTGTGTCTTTATTTTTAATTCAGAAAAAATTCAAAAAAACTATTTTAAATTGAGTTATATTTTATACTTTTAGGTTTTTAAGTTATTTTATCATTAAAGGGCTTTTCTGTCATAAAAAAATGTTTGTTACACTTTGCTTTGCTCTCATTGGTCGTAAGCAAGAGTTGCAGATCGATAGAAAAAAGAAGACACAAAAAAAAACCACTCTTGTTGACTCTTGAACAAAAAAGTCCATATATTCAAATCACACCAATTCCTCTTGAGGGAAATCTTCAACCATCAACACTACTCCCCCCGCCTTACCTTCAACTTCTCCGCGAGCTCCCTTCTTCATAGCACAAACTCTGTTCATCATCATCTGCCATCCGTCTGATAACTCCCACCTCCAAAAATCTTCTCCTTCATTGGTTCATCTCACCCTTATGTTCCCTTCATCTTCCTCCTTCATCTTCCACACACTCTAAACACCCAAACTTTCCCTTCATGAGATCACAACCACCCTCTAAGTCTAACCCTTCTTCCAACACTTACATAGTTTTCTCCAAACTAATGGTCTCAATCATAACAACAACCTTATTTCTAACCTTGTTCCTTGTTCATGTCTCTTCTTCTTGTAACCAATTTGACAAAGATTCACTCTTGTCTTTCTCTTCGAATATCTCAACTTTATCACCTCACCCACCTCTTAACTGGTCTTTTACCTCTGATTGTTGTGATTGGGAAGGTGTAACTTGTGATCAAAATAATCAACATGTTACTCATCTTTTGTTACCCTCTAGAGGTCTCAATGGTTTCATTTCACTTTCTACTTTCACTTCTCTTCAATCTCTTGCTCATCTTAATCTCTCTCATAATAAACTTCATGGTAATCTTCAAAGTCTGTTTTTTTTTTCAATTCTTAACCATCTTTTAGTTCTTGATTTGAGTTACAATCGTTTCTCCGGTGAACTGCCACTTTGGAATGGAACCAGAAATAGCAGTGTTGTTGTTCAGGTGTTTGATTTGGCTAGTAATTCATTCAATGGAACATTGCCTGTTTCTCTGATTCGGAATCTTGCTGAAGGAGGTAATTTGATATCTTTCAATGTTAGTAACAACAGTTTCACATGTCATATTCCAGTTTCAAACTTTTGTGTTGGTATAGATAAGAGTTCTTCTTTGAGATTCTTGGATTTTTCTTCCAATGATTTTGACGGTGCTATTCAGACTGGTTTAGGTGCATGTTCTAAGTTTGTGATATTTAGAGCAGGTTTCAATCTACTATCAGGGAATATCCCAATTGATGTTTATGATGTTGTTTCACTCATTGAAATATCATTGCCATTGAATAAAATTGATGGAACAATTGGTGATGGAATTGTTAATCTTGCAAATCTCACAGTTTTGGAGCTTTACTCCAATCAGTTGACAGGTTCTATTCCTAAGGATATTGGTAAGCTTTTGAAATTGGAAAAATTGTTTCTTCATGTCAACAATTTGACTGGTACGATTCCGCCGTCTTTGATGAATTGTAATAATCTCGTTGTGTTGAATTTGAGGGTTAATAGATTGGAAGGAAATCTATCGGCATTCAATTTCTCCGGATTGGTCAGGCTTGCTACGCTTGATCTTGGTAACAATAGGTTTACTGGTGTGTTACCGCCGACTCTTTATGATTGTAAGTCGCTTGCTGCATTGAGGCTTGCGTCTAATCAGATTGAGGGACAGGTTTCGCTTGAGATACTTGGACTCGAGTCTCTCTCGTTCTTGTCGATGTCTGATAACAAGCTGAAGAATATCACTGGTGCTCTTAGAATACTCACTGGTCTCAAGAAGCTTAGTACCCTTATGCTCTCCAAGAATTTTTACTATGAAGTGATGCCGAACATGATAGAACCTGATGGATTCCGAAATATCCAAGTTTTAGGATTAGGTGGCTGTAATTTCACAGGTCAAATACCGAGTTGGCTTAAAAACCTGATGAAACTCGAGGCCTTGGATCTTTAGTTTAATCAATTCAATGGTTCGATACCTCCTTGGTTAGTGTAGCGCATAATAATCTGCAAGGACGGATACCAACGGGTAGTCAGTTTGATACTTTTTTCCAACACCAGCTTTGAAGGAAACTCTCAATTGTGCGGTCTCGTTATTCAACGCCCTTGTTCTCCTCAACGAAATACTACCAGTACTTCAGCTAGAGCCTTCCAAGATGTATAAGAAAAGTGAGAATATCTACTGTTGAATTTTGTTGGGCATTCTCTGCAATAGCGGCTGTTGAAGGAGTGAATAAGTTGGCAACAGGTGATCCAATTTCATTATCAGAACAAGAACTTGTGGACTGTGATATATCATATAATGAAGGATGCAATGGAAGACTTATGGACTATGCCTTTGAGTTCATCATCAATAATGGTGGCATTGACTCTGACGAGGATTATCCCTACAAGGCTATTGATGGTAGATGTGATCAAAATAGGAAAAATGCTAAAGTTGTTTCAATTGATGACTATGAGGATGTTCCGGCTTATGATGAAGGTGCTTTGAAAAAGGCTGTTGCAAATCAGGTTATCGCCGTTGCTGTTGAAGGAGGTGGTAGGGAATTCCAGTTATATGAATCTGGTGTCTTTACAGGAAGATGTGGAACAGCACTAGACCATGGTGTTGCAGCGGTTGGATACGGGACAGAAAACGGTAAAGATTATTGGATAGTTAGGAATTCATGGGGTGGTAGTTGGGGAGAAGCCGGTTACATCATACTCGAACGTAATCTTGCTTCGAGCAAATCCGGCAAGTGTGGAATTGCGATTGAGCCATCATATCTAATAAAAAATGGTCGGAATCCCCGGACTAACTCCGAGTTTGTAAGTTTTATTTTCTTCTTTCTCAAATTTGTCATTGTGATTGTCTTTGTTTTTGTGTTTAGAATGAGAACCGCGAGTGAGGAACATAAGTTGTTGTTGTAGCAATCGATTGTGAGCAAACCGGAAAATAGAAATCGGTTGTTATTATTCACGGATTAGAGAGATGAACCGAGAATCTGAATATTGATATTGTTTGATTGATTTCGTTTGAGAGATGATGGTGACGGTACGTTGGAGCAGAGAGAGAGAAAGCGAAGGAGAATCGTGTAAGGGATTTTAGAGGGTGAGAAGCCGATAACGTAGCGTGTCATTTTGTTTTTGTTCTCTATTTTGTTAATATTAAACTTAAGACCATCAAGACCATCAAGACCATCTGAATTACATTATTCCAGCCCCTGTGTTTTTTTTATTCAAGCATATTATTTAATTTCTTCTTATTCTTGTTTATTTTTTTATTGTTTGTTTTAAGGTTATGTTGATATTTTGCTAATGATGTTTGATTGAATTAATTGTTGCTATTTTTTTAATTGCTTTATTTTACTTTTGTTAATTGTGAGATGCTAATTAATTTGATTAATTAATTTTTATTTAGTTTAACTAATTTTTATTAATTAGCTTTATTAAATATTTTTAATTAATTTAATTGATTTGTGTATTGATCGTTTAAATTGTTAAATTATTTTTTTGATTATTTGATTTTATCTTGTTATTTGTTGATAAATGCTATGTCTATGGTCTTTCTGGTTTTAACTCCAAGGGAAAGATTTAAATTTGTTGACTTCACGTCATCTAGTGCATCTCATCCGATCGTGCGAATACCCTTTTTTCTATTTTTTTGTTTGTTTACTATTTTTCTAAACTCAAGATAATTTTTCCAAAAGACCCCATTTTCAAACTCACACCTTTTAAGTCAAAACTTCGACACTAGGTCGTCGTATCTTAAAAAATCTCGTCCATACCCATCTTTTAGCCAAATGAATCATTTTAATCAAACAAACAATTTAAAACCAAAAAATAGATATTTCAAAAGGTTCCTGCGGAGTACCGCAGATGCATTGGGTGCTAATACCTTCCCATTGTATAACCAACCCCCGAACTCTCGATCTCTTTCAAAAACGCATTGTATTTTTATTATTTTTAAGTATTATTTTACATTGCATATTTTAGGGTTTTATTTCGCTCTTTTCCCTTTTCCCTTGGAAATAATAAAGCGCGGTGGCGACTCTTGCTTTTGCGAGTCAAGTTAATTAATAGCTTGATCTCCGATTTTCACCGCTACAGAATTGGCGACTCTGCTGGGGACAGATTGACCTCTTGCTGGTCCATCCCTAAGTGGGTTAAGCCTAATTTGTTTTATCTGTTTTATCATTATTTGATTGTTTGATTATATGTATATATTGTGATTATTTGGGTGTTGATAATATTTACAAAGGACAAGTCATATACCCGGACTAAGTTACACTTAGGAATAGGACGGGCGGTATAGTCATGTTAACTTTGAGGGAGTAATCCCGAAGAAGGAGGCATGAGATCCCCCACTCAGTGGAAGGCCCTTTTGAACGTAATATTTGTTTACCGAGTAATCGGGAAGATATTATTATTTTTGACCTGGGAGCCAGAGAAGATAAGAACCGTAGAACCCTAACCCATCTTGGCCTTTTAGGTGTAGCGCGGAGATTATAACAGAGTAATCCGGAAGTAATTGTTACGCGATGCTACGCTCGGACGAGTTTCTCTTGAGAATATTGCTGATTATTGAGTAATCAAGACGTTGGTAATATCCGAAGGAGGAATGTAGACTTCGGGAACTCTTAGAACCTTGTTCTACAGGTGTGATTAAACCGTTAGTACATACCTTAGGGGTGTTCCTTACCTTGACTCCATGCTCGTGACGTTGAATCTTTCGACTTTATTTGTGACCTTGCTTGTGGTTGTTGCATAGCCATGCATTCATGCATCCATAAAACCTTTTTCACTTGACTTTGAAGGAATTTGGAGGTCTTTCTTTGTAAACATCACAAGTTTCGTCAAGCTCAATGGATCTTGGGTGTTGATAGGGCGAAAACCCTAATCCACCAAAATGGATGATTGATCTTGATGATAACTTGATCCATGTTTGGAGCCAATTTAAAATTCATCTTCTATCTTCATACTTTGATGTTTACAACTTAATATCTTGAGCTCCTTGAAAATCAAATAAAAACTCTCTTTTGCATATCATACATCATTCTACATTTTTTTGTTTCAGTTTCAAAGGTCTTTTTCCAAGTCTTATTTTTCCTTTGGTCTCACTAGTACAACACTCGCGCTAAGAGGACAATAGAGAATATCAAGCAAGAGGTTTCTGAACTCCGTAGAGAGATGACTATTTTGAAAGCTGGTATGGAGCATTTAACTGGTTTGGTTGAAATTCTGGTTGCCGCCCAAGTCAATCCTTCTAGGAGGGACGAAGCGATGATAAAAGTCTTCATTGAAACTCTAAAATTATTCTCTCATGAGAAAGTGATAGTTAATGCGCCTAATGACTTTCCTGACAAGGTGAATATGGGAGTGCGTCTAGAAGAAGATGTCGGAAAGGGATGTTTATATGAAGATGGTGGCTCAGCTAATGGTGTGAAGAAGTTTGATAATAAATTTTCCAAGAAGAGAACCATAGGAAGAAACAATTATCGTCAGAATCATCATGTTTCTCCTATTCATCAACAGAATCAGCAAGTTCCGAATCAAAGGAAAACCCAGTTTGATCCAATTCCAATTACCTATACAGAGTCGTTCCCTATCCTGATGCAGAGGAATTTGGTTCAGACCCGACCTCCACCGAAGGTTCCTGAGAAGATACATTGGTACTACAAAGCTGATTTGGCTTGTACCTTTCATCAAGGTGCTCCTGGGCATGACTTGGAGGGCTGCTTTGCTTTGAAGATCGAGGTTCAGAAGTTGGTCAGAAGTGGTATCTTGTCATTCAAGGACGTTGGTTTTGAAGTTTAAATCAAGCATGTGCCGAAGAGTAAACATGATTGATGGTCACTTTTAGTTTTGAAGGATGTTTTCGGTGATTCAAGTCCAGATGGAAAGCCTTCCCCGATTATTAACTCATTTATGCTTTTTGTAATTTTTCTGGTTTATCAAAACATTGTTTGCATGTAAGAACTTATTTGCATCTGAATGATTATCTTAATACAATGAATATGTTTGTCTTGAAGAAATTCATTCATTTCACTCATATTTGTTTTCAAATTTTAAATTGCTTTTGCACTATGATACCAAATGGTTGCTCATTCTCTTGCCTAGGCAGAGATTGAGGGGAGGATGATGATCTAAAGAACACAAAATCTCTGGTTGCATGCTTTTGGATAAAATCTTGCTGATGATGTACAGGCATTGTTTCAAATCCCTAAACACTGGAGATATAAGGAAGATAATCCCTTGCTAACCCCTTTTGAGCCTTTGAAGCAGAAGTTTCTTTTCTATACGAAAAAACCTTGAATTTTAACCTGGGGCAGGGTAGTTTTTAGTTAATCTGACTGAGTGTTCAAAATTCATAAGGAAGATTTTTTTTGAAGAGAAACTACGAGGGCTATCTTTCATATATAATGAAGCCAAAAGATGTGGAATCATAATGTTATCCCTCATTCATCAAGAAACGAGGCAATCACAATCTTCTCAACAAGTAAATGCAAGCTAATGTCACACATTTTGTTCAAAAAGTTAAAAATCGAGAAAAAGAAAAAGCCTGCTAAGTCAAAAAAACATGAAAACGTGTGACTTAGGCAAAATTAAGGCATCCCGCTGGACTATCAATTCAAAAGAATTAGTTCAGGAAAAAGTTAGGGAAAATAAAATTGCAAAGAAAAGGACTGCAAAGAAAAGTCCTCAGCAAAGAACAAATTGGTGACTACAAACACGAAGACATGAGGGTGGTTTCTACTCCAAAAGCCTCGTCGTTTCCTTGACCGTCACAAAATCCTGTTGAGAGATGAATGCTCATGTTGAATTAACTGAACATAGGATTGGAGAACATCATGAAGGGGGGTGGGCACCAAATATTTTGAGCCTTAAAAATCTTTTTTCTAAAAAAACCATGAACCAGGCCACGTTACAACCTTCAAAAGTCCTAATTGAAGCAAGGTTATTTTGAAAGCATACTTCAATGAGATAGTGTTCCTGACTCCCATGAATGTTCTAAATAGTTATGTTGGTATCATATGTTTTTCCTATACAAAAATAAATGGTGCTCTAACTCGCAAAATTTGTGCGATATCTTTTCAAAATCTTCAAGACTTACATAACTGTTGCATTAGAATTTTCATTCTCATAATAAACTTTTCTAACTGCAAAACATTTGTTTGATATCAAGGAAACTCACATATAAGCACCAGTGATGAGTCTATTCTTAAGGCCTGAAGCTCTGTTGAGTAATTGGCGGATCATTTCAAGAAAAATCATATGCAGGGGCATGTCACTTGAAGACCTTAAGCACGGACATGTTGCTTCTCCTAATTAATGCTTTCCCAACTGGTTTACTCTTTTGGGGTAAAATTTGAAGACTTTCTTGTGCCAACTACAGTCAATCCGGGGCAATCACGTCGAGATTTGATGATTTCCTCTAAGAGTTTGAAGACACCAGAGCATGGTGAATGCCAGGTCTTTTGTAAAATCCTCTTGAGACGATTTCTCCTCATCAACCAGGTAGCTTGGGGCATTTTAGAAGTGAATTTATTCGCAAGAATCGTCGTGCATCATGCAGCTTATCAGCAGTAAACTTGGGGCATCCAAAATTAATCCCAGGGGCAATCCAGATTTGTCAAGATATGTTTTTCATACATTATCAGAGGGTGGTGTTCCCAGTATCTCCAGCTAAGCAAGACTTCTTTCCAGCCGAAACATTGTTCGTGTTGTCATCCTTTCAAGGGATTGTTAGTGATAGAAGACTGAACTTTGGGATTTCTACCGAAAAATATCTTCCTCTCCAAAGAGATTTAAGCCTTGTAAAAGGACTTTGCTCCAATGATGGCTTTTGTTTTTATCTCCAGTAATGTTTCCCTTTTGTTGAGATTAGCTGAGCGTCGGGTTGTACTGGGACGTCTTATCATCTTCTGTCTATCTCCCCTGTCTGTTTTGTCAACATATACATGACATTCATTTATTCATTCACACTTGCATCATGCATGCACAGTTGTATTTGTTGATGTCATTGAGTTCGTACACCTTGGTTATGTCTATTCAAATAACATATTTGATCTTTCCAAATAGAGTGTCAACTTAAGCATAAAGTGTGTCTTCTTTCTAATTCCCCACTGAGTTAACTCTCGTGGAAGAATCTTGCTTTAGCTTTCCTTTTCCATCTCTGGATAGGATAAATCCCCATTTGAGTTTGTTCCTCCTTGGGTGGAGTCTTGTTTGACTGTTTTCTCCCCAGTTTATTCCTGGATTGAGCTTTGTCTCTTGTGAACGATACCTTGTGAATATCTCTAGGCTGTGAAACCTAGATGGAAAGTGCATTTATTTTGCAACGTAAATACTTGGTCTCCTCAAGAAGGATTTATTCATGGTTCCCCATTGAAGATGAACTTTATTCCCCAGTAGTGTTATCACAACCTTCTTCTGGAATATCGACATGACAACAAGCGATTGACTCTTCATTTGAGCAGTTTGATTATTTCTAATTTCTCTACGACAAATGGCGGTCTCTTCATGAGCAGTTTGTCCATACTCGATGAAATTATTGGTTCTCACCTCCAGCAATATCTTCACGATATTTTATGGGTATCTTTGTGGGAAACAGCAAGCGGCAGTCTCTTCATGAGGCAACTTGTGTGTTATGGATACTCTTGACAAACAGCAAGCGGCGGTCTCTTCATGAGAAACTTGTGTGTTATTTTTCTCTTGAAAAACATCAAGCGGCGGTCTCTTCATGAGCAACTTGTATGTTATTGATACCTTGAAAGAAACAGTAAGCGACAGTCTCTTCATGAGCAACTTGTTTGTTATGGTCACCTTTGAAAACAACAAGCGGCGGTCTCTTCATGAGCAACTTGTGTGTTATTGGTAATTTTGAAAAGAAAACAACAAGCGGCGGTCTATTCATGAGCAACTTGTGTGTTATTGGTAATTTTGAAAAGAAACAGCAAGCGGCAGTCTCTTCATGGACAACTTGTATGTTATCAACACTTTTAAAAACATCAAGCGGCAGTCTCTTCATGGACAACTTGTGTGTTATCAACACTTTTTGAAAACGGCAAGTGGTGGTTTCTTCATGAGCAGCTTGTATGGAAAACGGCAGGTGGCAGCTTCTTCATGAGCAGCTTGTACGTTAGTATTTTTGGAAAACAACAAGTGGCAGCTTATCTATTTGAGCAACTTGTGTGTTATTGTTCCCTTGAAAACGGTAAGTGGCAGCTTCTTTATGAGCAGCTTGTGGGTTATTGGCAACAAGTGGCAGACTCTTCATGAGCAGCTTGTGTGCTTTAATATTCTTTGAAGACAGCAAGTGGCGGTCTCTTCATGAGCAGCTTGTATGTTATTGACACCTTTGAAAGGAAGCAAGCGGCGACTTCTTTATTTGAGCAACTTGTGTATCCCCAACAATAATGTCTTCTCATAAAACGGCATCTCTCCGGAAAAGTCCCATGGGAAAGTTTATTTTATCCTTTTCAAGCGATATCTTGGTTAAAGAAGAAATGTGGTGCCGTTCTTGGTAAAATGCAGAAATCAGAGATGTTTATCTCCAGCCACAGTGCTGATGTCAATCATTTTGTTTTCCAACCATAGTGCTGATGTCAATCATTTTGTTCTCCAGCCACAGTGCTGATGTAAATCATTTCTTTTTCCAGTCTTCGTACTGATGTAAATCATCTCTTTTCCAGTATCAACACTGATGTAAATCATTCAAGATTCTCTCATTTGAAGTCTATGACTCTGTTTCCCCAGTGGAGTTACAACCTCTTCCTCTGTGGGATTACTGTATAATGTGCCTGGTTTCTCCAGCATAGTCTGTCTCATATGGCGTCATTCCCCATAAAATTCAGAACATCACATTCATATCATATCGTAAACACAATTGTGGTATCTTAAGGCCAAAAATTGTGTATTCTGTATTTAAGTCCCTTCAATCTCGTCGAAATGAAGATCTCAATCTTCATATCTCCAGATAGAAGAAACTTAAATAGGGGCAGTTGTTGTACACAAATTTTTGACCTAAGATCCCATATTTATTTTTGCATTTTTAAACATAAGCCAAGGTCACGAAATATGGTTGGTTTTAACCTCTCACCTTCGAGCTTTGACTATGCGAAGATTGTCAAGTGTTTTGAACATTTTTAGCCTATGTATCACTAATTTCTAATCGCATACAAAGGTGTATGTTCATGTTTTCTTTTGTGTCATGTGCAGAGACAGGTATGGATCAAGAGCATCAGATGTCGCGCCTCAATTAAGGTTTTGATTCTCCCAAGCCCGAAGTACGGTTGATTGTGGATTCTCGAAGACTGATTCATCAAGGCACAACTGTTGCACCCTAAGTTTCGCCCCTAATTTTTTCAGTCGCACATTCATACAATATTTTGTCATTTGGTCACAATCATTAGTAAATACCTTCATTCATCACATTTTGCATCATTAGTCGTATTTAAGTTGACCAGGAAGAGTCAGTTTAAATCAAAGTTTGCATCTTCTTTTAGTTGTAAAATACCTGACATTTCATTTCATGCATTTTTATCTCTTCACTCGTTTCTTGCATTGCTCCAAGTTGTTTATGTGTCAATAATAAAAATATTTTGGTTTTATAGACAGACTTTTAAAAGTGATTCGACACTATGCGGGAAAGTAGCGAGAAAATATTTCAAGTTTTCACCTTTTACCGATCATTTTATGAATCTGCGCTTCGCGTAGATTATGACGGTATGCTCGCTTTATTTTTCGGTACAGTTCGAAGTCTCGTTTTTAACCTTAAACGTCTGTTTAGTCTGATATTTTATTATTATTTTATTTTTGATTTTTTTGACTTTTTGAATATTGTTCTTCTTTAATCTTCGTGACATGTAGTTTATTTTAATGTGTTCATTTTATTTTATCGGATAAATTTTCGTCCGTTTTTTTATCGTTTTCGGTCATTTTGTGTCTTTATTTTTAATTCAGAAAAAAATTCAAAAAAACTATTTTAAATTGAGTTATATTTTATACTTTTAGGTTTTTAAGTTATTTTATCATTAAAGGGCTTTTCTGTCATAAAAAAATGTTTGTTACACTTTGCTTTGCTCTCATTGGTCGTAAGCAAGAGTTGCGGATCGATAGAAAAAAGAAGACACAAAAAAAACCACTCTTGTTGACTCTTGAACAAAAAAGTCCATATATTCAAATCACACCAATTCCTCTTGAGGGAAATCTTCAACCATCAACACTACTCCCCCCGCCTTACCTTCAACTTCTCCGCGAGCTCCCTTCTTCATAGCACAAACTCTGTTCATCATCATCTGCCATCCGTCTGATAACTCCCACCTCCAAAAATCTTCTCCTTCATTGGTTCATCTCACCCTTATGTTCCCTTCATCTTCCTCCTTCATCTTCCACACACTCTAAACACCCAAACTTTCCCTTCATGAGATCACAACCACCCTCTAAGTCTAACCCTTCTTCCAACACTTACATAGTTTTCTCCAAACTAATGGTCTCAATCATAACAACAACCTTATTTCTAACCTTGTTCCTTGTTCATGTCTCTTCTTCTTGTAACCAATTTGACAAAGATTCACTCTTGTCTTTCTCTTCGAATATCTCAACTTTATCACCTCACCCACCTCTTAACTGGTCTTTTACCTCTGATTGTTGTGATTGGGAAGGTGTAACTTGTGATCAAAATAATCAACATGTTACTCATCTTTTGTTACCCTCTAGAGGTCTCAATGGTTTCATTTCACTTTCTACTTTCACTTCTCTTCAATCTCTTGCTCATCTTAATGTCTCTCATGATAAACTTCATGGTAATCTTCAAAGTCTGTTTTTTTCAATTCTTAACCATCTTTTAGTTCTTGATTTGAGTTACAATCGTTTCTCCGGTGAACTGCCACTTTGGAATGGAACCAAAAATAGCAGTGTTGTTGTTCAGGTGTTTGATTTATCTAGTAATTCATTCAATGGAACATTGCCTGTTTCTCTGATTCGGAATCTTGTTGAAGGAGGTAATTTGATATCTTTCAATGTTAGTAACAACAGTTTCACAGGTCATATTCCAGTTTCAAACTTTTGTGTTGGTATAGATAAGAGTTCTTCTTTGAGATTCTTGGATTTTTCTTCCAATGATTTTGACGGTGCTATTCAGACTGGTTTAGGTGCATGTTCTAAGTTTGTGAGATTTAGAGCAGGTTTCAATCTACTATCAGGGAATATCCCAATTGATGTTTATGATGTTGTTTCACTCATTGAAATATCATTGCCATTGAATAAAATTGATGGAACAATTGGTGATGGAATTGTTAATCTTGCAAATCTCACAGTTTTGGAGCTTTACTCCAATCAGTTGACAGGTTCTATTCCTAAGGATATTGGTAAGCTTTTGAAATTGGAAAAATTGCTTCTTCATGTCAACAATTTGACTGGTACGATTCCGCCGTCTTTGATGAATTGTAACAATCTCGTTGTGTTGAATTTGAGGGTTAATAGATTGGAAGGAAATCTATCGGCATTCAATTTCTCCGGATTGGTCAGGCTTGCTACGCTTGATCTTGGTAACAATAGGTTTACTGGTGTGTTACCGCCGACTTTTTATGATTGTAAGTCGCTTGCTGCATTGAGGCTTGCGTCTAATCAGATCGAGGGACAAGTTTCATTTGAGATACTTGGACTCGAGTCTCTCTCGTTCTTGTCGATGTCTGATAACAAGCTGAAGAATATCACTGGTGCTCTTAGAATACTCACTGGTCTCAAGAAGCTTAGTACCCTTATGCTCTCCAAGAATTTTTACTATGAAGTGATGCCGAACATGATAGAACCTAATGGATTCCGAAATATCCAAGTTTTAGGATTAGGTGGCTGTAATTTCACAGGTCAAATACCGAGTTGGCTTAAAAACCTGATGAAACTCGAGGCCTTGGATCTTTTGTTTAATCAATTCAATGGTTCGATACCTCCTTGGTTAGTGTAGCGCACAATAATCTGCAAGGACGGATACCAACGGGTAGTCAGTTTGATACTTTTTTCCAACACCAGCTTTGAAGGAAACTCTCAATTGTGCGGTCTCGTTATTCAACTCCCTTGTTCTCCTCAACGAAATACTACCAGTACTTCAGCTAGAGCCTTCCAAGATGTATAAGAAAAGTGAGAATATCTACTGTTGAATTTTGTTGGGCATTCTCTGCAATAGCGGCTGTTGAAGGAGTGAATAAGTTGGCAACAGGTGATCCAATTTCATTATCAGAACAAGAACTTGTGGACTGTGATATATCATATAATGAAGGATGCAATGGAAGACTTATGGACTATGCCTTTGAGTTCATCATCAATAATGGTGGCATTGACTCTGACGAGGATTATCCCTACAAGGCTATTGATGGTAGATGTGATCAAAATAGGAAAAATGCTAAAGTTGTTTCAATTGATGACTATGAGGATGTTCCGGCTTATGATGAAGGTGCTTTGAAAAAGGCTGTTGCAAATCAGGTTATCGCCGTTGCTGTTGAAGGAGGTGGTAGGGAATTCCAGTTATATGAATCTGGTGTCTTTACAGGAAGATGTGGAACAGCACTAGACCATGGTGTTGCAGCGGTTGGATACGGGACAGAAAACGGTAAAGATTATTGGATAGTTAGGAATTCATGGGGTGGTAGTTGGGGAGAAGTCGGTTACATCAGACTCGAACGTAATCTTGCTTCGAGCAAATCCGGCAAGTGTGGAATTGCGATTGAGCCATCATATCTAATAAAAAATGGTCGGAATCCCCGGACTAACTCCGAGTTTGTAAGTTTTATTTTCTTCTTTCTCAAATTTGTCATTGTGATTGTCTTTGTTTTTGTGTTTAGAATGAGAACCGCGAGTGAGGAACATAAGTTGTTGTTGTAGCAATCGATTGTGAGCAAACCGGAAAATAGAATCGGTTGTTATTATTCACGGATTAGAGAGATGAACCGAGAATCTGAATATTGATATTGTTTGATTGATTTCGTTTGAGAGATGATGGTGACGGTACGTTGGAGCAGAGAGAGAGAAAGCGAAGGAGAATCGTGCAAGGGATTTTAGAGGGTGAGAAGCCGATAACGTAGCGTGTCATTTTGTTTTTGTTCTCTATTTTGTTAATATTAAACTTAAGACCATCAAGACCATCAAGACCATCTGAATTACATTATTCCAGCCCCTGTGTTTTTTTATTCAAGCATATTATTTAATTTCTTCTTATTCTTGTTTATTTTTTTATTGTTTGTTTTTAGGTTATGTTGATATTTTGCTAATGATGTTTGATTGAATTAATTGTTGCTATTTTTTTAATTGCTTTATTTTACTTTTGTTAATTGTGAGATGCTAATTAATTTGATTAATTAATTTTTATTTAGTTTAACTAATTTTTATTAATTAGCTTTATTAAATATTTTTAATTAATTTAATTGATTTGTGTATTGATCGTTTAAATTGTTAAATTATTTTTTTGATTATTTGATTTTATCTTGTTATTTGTTGATAAATGATATGTCTATGGTCTTTCTGGTTTTAACTCCAAGGGAAAGATTTAAATTTGTTGACTTCACGTCATCTAGTGCATCTCATCCGATCGTGTGAATACCCTTTTTTCTATTTTTTTGTTTGTTTACTATTTTTCTAAACTCAAGATAATTTTTCCAAAAGACCCCATTTTCAAACTCACACCTTTTAAGTCAAAACTTCGACACTAGGTCGTCGTATCTTAAAAAATCTCGTTCATACCCATCTTTTAGCCAAACGAATCATTTTAATCAAACAAACAATTTTAAACCAAAAAACAGATATTTCAAAAGGTTCCTGCGGAGTACCGCAGATGCATTGGGTGCTAATACCTTCCCATTGTATAACCAACCCCCGAACTCTCGATCTCTTTCAAAAACGCATTGTATTTTTATTATTTTTAAGTATTATTTTACATTGCATATTTTAGGGTTTTATTTCGCTCTTTTCCCTTTTCCCTTGGAAATAATAAAGCGCGATGGCGACTCTTGCTTTTGCGAGTCAAGTTAATTAATAGCTTGAACTCCGATTTTCACCGCTACAGGTTGCAAGTGTAGGGCTTGAGCAACATCTTCAGGCTTTGGATCTCTTTCCGTACCGTTGAAAGGTAGTTGATGGAGAATAGGAATCCTCAGGAGTTGATAAAATTCCTCCAAAGTAGGCACTAACTGGTAGTCAGGAAATGTGAAGCAGTGGTGTAGGGGTCAAAGAACTGGAATAGAACTTTCACCATGTCTTCCTCTATGTTGGAGTTGACCAAGTTGAGAAGTAGACCAAGTCTTTCAGTGAATGGAGAATATTCTAGAATCTTGGAAACAAGCTCCTTGAGTTGAGGAGGAATTCTCACAAGATTGACCTGGATTGTTTTCCTGCGAAGTGATTCCATAACCTACAAAACAGGAACAAAGATGAAGATCCAAAATCCTTGAAATGGTTAGTGGATGCAAATGATGCTTCATGATGTCCATGATGTTATGCACAGGTATATATGTACAAACAAGTCACACAAGTTCCTAGTTTAGGCTTGCATGGGGTTTCATAGGTAAGTACCCTCTTGAAGTTTAGTTGGCTCAACCTGTCCTATAAATGGTAACCGAGTTCTAAGGAGCTCAATATCACTGGATTATTTTTTGTGTTCATTGTTTCAGTTTAGCCACTTTACTGGCGACCGAAATATTCCAAGAAAACAACCCTCAATGGGTGTAGTATCGAGTATCTACCAACTTCAGACTGCACCAAAGCCGGTCATCTCACTACCCTTAAAAAGGCCAAGATGGTCAAGTAAAGGTTCTAAAAGTCCATTAGTGCTTCACGACATCACTCAGCGGCCCCGCATTCTCTTTGATTGACTCAAAGGCTACCGGTACCCACAAATATGTCGCACTAATATAGCTATTGCTTAGACCGTGTCGGTAAACCCCGCACAGTTTCCACAATGTATTTCTATTTACCTATGAATGTTTCCCAAATCCGGGTAGAGGATTCAAACCCAAACAATAGAACCAAATGTAAAGCAATCAAGGAAAACAAGATAAGCATGTAAAGGTGATCTAAACCCTAAGGTAACCCCACTTTTATAAAACTCCCCAGCAGAGTCGCCAGTTCTGTGATACGGTGGGAGAACTGACTTGAGGTTTTGCATTTGTGTTCGCAAATGTTTTGGTTTAGCAAGAGTCGCCACGACTTTTTATTTTATCCAAAGGAAAGGTCAAAAAGCACAGGAAAGACCTTTGAGATGTTTTCTTGGGTTCGGGGGGTAGATTATGAAAAGGGAAGGTGCTAGCACCCTTTTCATCCATGGTTTTCCATGGGCTCTTAGTTACTTGTTTAGATCACTTGCTTTTGCTTTTCAATTGTTTGAAATGGTGCTTTGTATGGTTTTGAAAGTATTTTTAAAAGAGGCCTTTGTTTAGGAAACCTTTGTAATGATTCTTGTTTGAATATATACCAAGGTGTTAGTCTTTTGAAAAATGTTTCAATGTTTGAAAGTTTGTTTTGGGAAAATGTTTTGAAATTGTGTGTGTGTTTTTGAAATTAGCAAGGATGGTTTGCAAGAGATCAAGTAACTAGGAGTTGTCTACCCTACTCAAAGATCTTTCCTACACATTTTTAACCCTTTTACATTGTTGTTTTACCATTGTATTTAGTAAACAACCTTGTATTTGGATGTTAAACGGGACAGGCGCGAGTCATCGTATGGCCATGATAACAATGTTGCCAAGTATCTTAGCAAGTTTTTGAGGGACTAGATCATTTTTGTATAGGAAACCAAGATAGCGTCATCGAGGGACTATGATATTTTTATTTTTGTTTTTGTTTTGCCAAGATACCTAGCATGCATACCATGGCCATTTTTAGGGCAACAAGTGGATGAAACCCTAGGGGTGCTTGTGTGCATTGTGTTGTCATTTTTCATGCATTTTTGTGTTGTATTAGTCATGTTATTTGTTTTGATTTTTGTTATCATACAAACCCTAGTTTTTACTATCATGGTATATGAAAGCGATAAATGCGTAAAATAAATCTAAGCTATTACAACATTATTATGGGAAAGGGGGTACAAAGTTTGGATAGGGGGTATTGCTCAAAATAAAACCCTAAAACTATTATTACAACCAAATTGAAATATTGCACAAATAAATAAACAAGCAAATATTTAAATGTAATTAAATATAAATATGCAAAATGTTTTTTTGTATTTATTTTTAAGTATGTAAAAATAAGTTTATTTAATTCTTAAAAAATAAGGAAATAAAAATGATTATTTTTGAAAAGGATAGAAACCCTAGTTTTTGTTTTAAGAAAATATATGTATTATATTATTTATTTATGTACAAGAAAATAAATAAAAATATATACAAAAGTGTTAAAAGAATTAAAATGTGTGAGAAAATATTACTTAAGTGTGTAAATAATAAAAAATAAAAATAAATGATACTTTTGTATTATTTACAATTTTTAATTAAGAAAATAAAGTAACATTAACCTAATAATTATTTATTATGCAAATAAAAACAAAATAAAAATATAGTAAAATGCCAAAAATAAAGAAAATATTTTTTGTGATTTTAAATGTTCAAGAAAAAAAAATACTAAAGTCAGAAAATAAAAATAGAAAAGAAAAAAATGCAAAAATAAATCAAATGTGCCAAGGGGTGCAGAAAGCAAGCATGGGGGGTGCAAATAGTCAGCCAAAGCCAGGCCCAACCCAGATTCCACTTCATCTCTAACCTCTGAACAAAATACGTGCGCCTGCAACTTCTAACCTGTTCTCTCTATTCTTTGCTTGAAATCAAAAACTCATAACATGAAAATTATAGAGCTTTAAACCACGATTTTAACCATGTAAAAAACTTAATCTAACTCTAAGAAACCAGGGAGAATTTTAGTTCCCCTAATTTATAACAGAATTTTTTTAGTAAGTTCAACTATCAAATACTCTTAGCTCAGTCAACATAAATGAATTCTATGCATATGTACAGCTCAAGGACAATGAGGACTACATTTTTGCTTCACAAACCTAAGCTTAATGATGCCTAAATAAGGAGATAGAAAGTTGGAAAATACCTATTTCAGTCAAACTCGAGTATGGCAATGTAGCAACTTTTGGTGAGGACTGAAGGACTTTTGAGCTTGCTTGATGTTCCCTTAACCTTCCCCAATACTTAGTTTGCTTTGAAATGGCCTGAATGTCTCTATAGAACTCAACCTGCAAACTCAGAATTTAAAAAGGGTGAAGCTTGAAAATGCAGTTACAGTTGCTTGAGAATGGTCTGGGCAGCTTAGGTGTATTGTTTAGAATGTGTTTGAAGTGGTTTGCGACAAAACGCACGAGTGGATTTGGTTTTGGCTTGTGATTTGCAGAACTTTCCATGTTTTTGCAAGAACTTGGTGTTTTGGTGTTTTTGGAGGGTTTTAGAACTTGTTAGCTTGTGTTTCTGGCTTGGTGTGATATGCTGAAGTTGTTTGAAATATGCACAAAGTTTGGTTTTATCAGATTGAAGAGTTGTAGAGTTTTTGCACACTTTCTTGCTTTTGAAGCAAAAGTGAAATGACAATGCTCAAGAGCCTGTACAGGCCTGCTTCTTAGCTGCACATAGTTGGTGTACTTTGCCCCAAGTTTGTGGACTTTGTTTTCTGCAAAAGATTGGGTTCAAGGCTCAAGGGAAACAAAATTGCATAAAGTGGACTTTATGAAAATGGCATTGTTATCTTTTTGCCAAGAATGGATTAATCCTTTGTATAATGCTTCATAGATCATAACAATGCCTTAATCCAATGTGTTTGCATTTAATTTTTGAGTGTAGGAAGGTTTAAGACCTGTAAACCAAGTACAAGCAAGGTTTGGACAGATTTTGCAACTTGTAGCATGGTGTAAAATGCCTTGGATAAAAGTGATGATTTGCCATTTTCAAACTTTCGATTCTCCCTAACCACAAATGATCTTGGAGAGTTCTTGGACATTTTGGAAAGCTTGTAACATGCTATACAATCCATATTTGAAATGCATTTTGATATTTCACTTGGAACTATATTAAAAGTTGCCATGAAGATAGGTCAAAATCCTGCCTAAACTAGGGCAAAATTTCACTAAGTTAAAAGTTTCATGAACCCTTATTCACAAAATAATAACTTGAGATCCAAGCATCTTTTGGGGAAACTTTGTGAATCAAAGTTGTAGATTTTGTGGAGGACTACAAATTTCATGTTGGAAGTTTTCTTTGAATCCAAATTGCATCATGGTGAAAAGGTTGGGCAAATTAGGAAAAAATAAGAAATTTTCATAGAAAAATTCTAAGTTATGAAAAATTTCCATTTTAAACCCTAATTTTGAAAATTAAGTTTCTTGGTGAAAAACTTTCATGTTTTGACACATCTTGATGAAAAATGACACTTGCCACTTGATTTTTACCAAAAAGTCAAAGTTTGACTTTTCAGTGTACAGTTGATTTTTGATCAGTTAACTGGAAAATTTATCTGTCAATCCAATGCTTTTGAGATCTTTTGAACCTTGTGATTAGGTCAAGATGATTCCATTGAGTCCTTGAAATCTTGATTGAACCCAATTTGCCATTGGCTAGGTAAAAAATCAGAAATTGCCCTTCTACAATCAAAAACCCTAAAAATGACCATTTTGCCCTTTTGATGATCTGATCAAATTTTTTTAGGAGTTGTGGTCCAAACTTGATCAAATGGTTAATATGAGTCTATAATGTTGATGTGGATCAAAAATTATGAGGTTTGACTGTAAATTGGCCACAATTGACTTTTTCCCCAATATAGTTGATTTCTAGGTCAACTGTCCAATTGACTGGGCAAAAATTTGATTCAAGGCTTGAAACTTGGTATGAGAAATATTAGGAGTCCAACATGAATTATGAAAGTCATATTAAGCATTGAAAGTCCAAAAATGCATGTGCAAACTCAAACCGTAATTTCAGGTCATCAGTGCAAGGAGAGGTCTTGAACAAAGCAAACCCTAATTCTGTCTGGAGTCCAAAGAGTCTTGTGAGGGGAAATCTTGATAAAATGAGAGGGAAAATTTTAGGGTACAACACTACCCTATGCTAGAATACATGGATTCCTACCTTAATTAACATGTCAAAGGAAGCTTAATAAAACTATCCTATAGGGAACAAACAATGAGAGCGAAGTCGTGATCTCAATTTCTAAATTGAGTGACTCATCGATCAACAATTTAAAGAAGAAAAACAATAAACATCCTATAGGGAACATGCACTGAGAGCAAAGTCGTGATCTCAATTTCTAAATTGAGTGACTCATCGATCAAAAGTTAAAGAAACAAACACAACATATGTATCAAACAAAAACAGAGGGCCTCCTGACATATATCAGCAACAGAGGTCCCATCATGCAACATAGAACTATACAAAATGAAAATAGAAGAAAGGAAATAGTGCAATACCAAACAGATAACTATCTGTAGCAATTGTGCAAGAATAAAAGAAACCCAGAGAACTTCAAGCAAGCTGGCATCAGCAGACAAATCAAGTCAGAAATTACGCCATCAGGATGTAAGTATTGAGATTTTCAGATATGAACAGATCCCATGGGCAATGTATGGCATTCATAATCACATATACATATCCTGAATAGACTATCAAATATTCCAAGCACAAGAGTAGTGCCAATATAATAAGTTGTGTTCCATAAATAAAGTGAAACACAGTAGCCTCAAGTCAAAAATGGAAAACTTTTCCCAAAGTACCTCGCATATTCAACAACCAAGTTAGTATTCCCATAAATTGAATGATGACTCACATAAGGGATGAATGATGACACCATAATAAAGTGATAGAACATCATAACAACTATCAAAACATTAGATATGATAGACAAAAAGAAACAGGCATATGCACAATTTGGTCAAAAGTTAGAGGAATGTTGCTCCTTTCTATCACCATATTGAATTGATAATTGAATATCAATCAAGGATCATGGGAGATTGAGAAGAATACAATCAAATACCATGAAGGTCAGTAGCAACCACAATTCAATCATACTCAATTACTTTATCACAGCTCACAAGCATAATAGAAGAGGAATCCCACACAATGCATCAAAAACTTATATCTCAAGCTAACCATGGAAGAAAGTCAAACAAGGACAAAATTAGAGAGTTTGTAATAATCAAAGATTTGAATTAAAGCTTCAAAAACATGACTAGGACATGACCAAAAGGTTAAAGTGTTGATTCTAAAATATGTTGCACAAGTGCATTCAAAATGCCTCAAAAATTCAACAAGGATTAAAAGAAAGAAGCCAAGCTCTATTCATGATTATAACTAACTTAAGTAATAGGGATCAATTACTCTAAAGTATTCACGAGACTATTATTTAAGTGTCATTTCCCTTCATGTTATCATTGTCCATCTAATGACCTCAAACTCAAATTGAAAACTCAAGTTTCAAAGTGAAGATCAACAAGAAAGCAAAAAGTCATAAAACATGCATCAAAAGGTTCAATCATTCAAACATGGGGCATTAAGTGAAATGACTTGATTTTATGTGGATAAACAGAACCAACATGATCATTAGGTGCCTAATTATAGGCCTAACTCAAGTTCATTGGCTATCAAGCAAATTACAACAAGATATGCAACATTAATTGAGTACCTTCACTTCAAAAATACATTAAAGATAGAAAAGGATTTCAACAATTCAAACCAAAATTTCCATAACATATTTGAGATGTGTATAGGTCATAAAACAAGTTTCAAGTTCATGGATAGTAGAGGAGAGGGTCTAATGAGGCCCAAATATCAAAACTAGTTGGCAAAACTACCAAACTAGACAAGCTTTCAAAATAATTTGTGGAAATATATCCAATCAAGTCAAATAATTTAAGAAAAATGGTTTTAAGATCCTCAATACATCCATGAACCTTAAACAAGATCCAAATTCCAATGGAAACCCAAGGAAAATTGGTTTTGAAATTGAAACATGCACAATAAGCAACAAAACCCTAATTATTTGACTTTTAATCTTAAATATTAATTAGATAAGATCAAAATTCAAAAAAATTCAGAACAAATATACATCAAACATGACAAAACTCAAGAGGTCAGAATACCTATTTTTCCATATTTTTTGAATTAAAGAAAAGTCAAAAATAAAATCAAATTCAAACAATTAATCAATTAAACAATCAATTACATCCCAAAATAAAATTACAATAAAAAATCAGAAGAAAATCAACCCAAAATTAATATTCAAATATTGGAATTAAAAACAAACTTCTATAATTTTTTTGTGGATTTTTGGACTAAGAAAAATATTAAAATAAAATTGTGAAACACAAAAATCAAATAAAACTCCCAAATTAATCTTCTAATCAAAAATAGGAAAAAATACCAAACAAATTTCTGAATCAAATTCTAAATGATTTTAAGAGTTCAAAACATTTTTTGTGGAATTTTTTTGATCAAAGAAATATTAAAACAAAAATAAACATTAAACAAATAATTAAAGAATAACACAAATTTTTAGACCAATCAAAACATTTTCAAAAATTATTTAAAAAATGCACAAGGTCAGAAATATTATTTTTAGGTTTCCTGAATTTTTTCATAATTTTTCAACCATTTTTGAGCAAGAAATAAAATCATGAAAATCAGGTTATGAAACAAAATTCAAATAAATTTAAAAAACCAAATCAGCCAACCAGAGGAGGCCACTCCATCATCTTCAACCTATGGCCAGGGCAAAAGCGCGCGCAAGACCAGATCCACCACTTCATGTTCTAATAAACATAACATTCTCAATTCTACACCATTTTTCATGAAATTTTGTGCAAAGCAAAGCTAGAAACGACATCTACATTATGCTATTCGAATCACATCAAATAATTAACCATAGATCAAGAATGGATCTCATGAAAATGACAAAAACTCACTGAGCATAAAATTTCAGATGCATCATACATGCACATCTCATCAAATCAAAAGCTCTAAAGCTATAGAAACACTTAATGAACCTCAAACAACATGATTACGAGCTCAAATCACACAATGCACGGCTAGAAATCAAGATCCAAAGTTAAGAATTATAACCTTTGAGGAAAAAATGAATCTACTGTCTCCTTCACTCCAGTTGCAAACCAAGCCTCGATCTACAATCCTTATCACTTGGAGAAGAGAATGCAAGAAGAAATACTAAAAACGCGCAAGTAAATTGAGAGAATCAAAGAAATTTATAGAACAAGTGGCTATGGAGTTTTTTGAGCTCAGGGATAAAATGAATCACCAATGAGGCTCAATGAAGCTTGCCTCTCAATATATAGAGCGTGAAGAGGAAGGTTGGATAAGTTTTTCACACTGAAAACCGTTAAAAAGAATGAATTCCAATTTTTGCAAAAGTGAAGTGTGCACATGAAGCACTAAAATCCCTCGTGCATTCTCAATCCTTTTACATGCATTTCAGTTCTTTTTATCTTAGGAAGAGGTTAACAAAAAAATCAAGGCTTAATTCCTTGTATTAACCAAGTGTTGGTGATTAGGCATTTTCATGCCACTTTTTGCAAAACCACAGATTGCCCTTGAATTTGCCCATGTGCAGCTCAAACTTTGGCATGATGGGCCTTAGTACATTGCAAATGAGCCATGGGCCAAGTTTGAAGTGAAACAAAGGGCCACAAATCAGGTTATCAAGAATTTGCAAATTGCTTGCTTGGTCAAAATTCAATGAAATGCCTCAAAATTCAAAAGCTCATAACTTGCTCATATTTTTGAATTAGGGCACAAATGAGTACAATTTGGAAAGGTATTGAAAATATATTCAATCCCTTAGTTTTGAGTATTTGCAATTGAATCCATTAAGGTCCTCAAAATTTGACATGAAATTCACTAAATTTGGAAAATGACCTATAATTTTAACTTTAGGCATGAACTTCCAAAGACCATAATTCTTGACTCTTTGCCAATTTGGACATGAGACCAAAAGGAGATGAAATATCATCCTCTTATCTTTCCAAGCATACTTCATTTGCATTTTTTGATCAAAGGTGAATAAAATATGAATTTTTGAAGTTAAGTCCTTATTTTCCAAAATTAGAAACTTTTAGGGTTTCTTCATGAACAAGTTTCAACCCAAACCTCAATCTTTTTGATCCAATGATCAAATTGGACTTGAAATATGAAAAGTAAATCCTTGAATTGATGGTTAACCAAAAGTTCACTTGGTCAACCTTGACTTTGACTGATTTTGACCAAAATGACCATTTTGCCCCTTTGAATCAATTGATCCACTTCCCTTCAAAATTGATGATCAAGACTTCAAACATATGATCTTCCAAATATATAGAGGCCATGTACAAAGTTTCACTTCAAAATTCTCAAGAAATATTGATGAAATCCCAAACCCTAGTTTTGGTTAACACCTTAGGAGACTGATGAATCATCTTCAAAACTTCAAATCCTCTGGGCATCTTGGCCAATTTCTTATACAAAGACTTTTCAAATACCACTGAGATGTTGTAGCTGCCAAATCAAGACTTGTACTCTGATCAATACCCTTGATCAAATAAAACCCTGATTTGACTGGTGAATCAAAAGAGTGATTCCTCTTATAATCAATCACAAACTTTAATCCTCTGATGATCCAAAGAGATGGATAAAATATCTTGAGATATGCAATAACTTTTGAGCTTGAAAGATCCAGAGGTTTAGATGATAAGGTTCTACTTGAGCAACTTGTCAATGCAAACAACCTTCAAAGCTTGAGGAAGACTTGATAACCAAAGTATTTTGATCCCATCACAATGTATGAATTCAATGCAATATGATATACATGATGAAACATAAGCCTAAATCAAGAGGGTAAATTTTGGGGTGCAATAGTTGCCCCTATTCAAATATCTTCAACATGATAAGTGAGAAAAGTGACAACTTTTGAGCGTTCAGAGTTCAAGATGATTGAATACAAAAGAACGCAAAAATTTACACTCTTGAAGAAGAAAGAAAAAGAAGCAGAAAACCCCAAGACATGCATCAGAGTGAAGCTGTAACGCAGGTTGAAACAACACAAATATAAAGAAGAGTAGACGCAACTAAACTTCTGGACAGATGTGCCAGGGCTAAACTGGACTTCAAAAAAGGTGAGATAAAACTCAAACCACAGAGTATAGGCGAAACTAAGCTCTTGAAAAGATAACGTACGCGGGTGACGAGACGAAACTCTGAGCTCGACCCAAAGCAAAAGTGGCTAGAGTGCATGATTCTAGGAGCACTTGCTAATCTCAACTAAGATAGACAGTATGAAGGAACTGAAAGAATCCCAGAAAAAGGAACAAAAGTGAGACGAAACTCGACTCAATAACCAGTTAGACGAAACTAAACTAGATGAGTACCAGGACGAAACTGGATTTGACGCACGGGTAACAAGGCGAAACTCGACCTATAGCAAAATGATGAGAGTGCATGTTTCTCAGAGCACCTGCTGGTCTCAGATCAATGGATAAATAGTGATGAAAACTGATAGAAGAATCCAAGGAACAAAAGAGACTGATTTCAAACCAGGGACGCAATACAAACAATGCACTCGGTAAACGAACACTGTCAAAGGGTCCAAGGTATGAAAGCAAAAAACGAGATGAAACTCGACTCAATAACTAGTTAGGCAAAACTAAACTAGGTGAGTACTA
The DNA here is from genome assembly GCA_948472305.1 of Vicia faba. Taxonomy (NCBI): domain Eukaryota; kingdom Viridiplantae; phylum Streptophyta; class Magnoliopsida; order Fabales; family Fabaceae; genus Vicia; species Vicia faba. Next base: position 541,357,694 of record OX451737.1, read on the forward strand.
AGACGAAACTAGATTTCATGCACAGGAGACGAGGCGAAACTCGACCCAAAGTGAAAGTGATGAGAGCGCATGTTTCTCAGAGCACCTGTTGTTCTCCGATCAATGGATAAACAGTGACGAAAACTGATAGAAGAATCTAAGGAACAAAAGAGACTGATTTTAATCCAGGGATGCAGTACGAACACTGCACTCGGTAAACGAACTCCGTCAAAGGGTCCAAGGTATGAAAGCAAAAACGAGACAAAACTCGACTCAATAACTAGTTAGGCAAAACTAAACTAGATGAGTACCAGGACGAAACTGGATTTTATGCGCAAGGTGAGGAGACGAAACTCTGAGCTCAACCTAAAGCAAGGAGATTAGGGTGTACACCTAAAAACCTGCTGAAAGCGAATATCAGGACGAAACTGGTATTTGAAAGGTGCATCAATAGACATTGGAATGAACCATAGAGGGTAGTGAAGACTAAACCCGAGAAGACCGCGCCAGGGCGAAACTGAACTACAGTCAAGAGTAGACACTCAAAAAAACAAATGATTGACATCAAAAGGATATTGGTATGGGGAGGAAACCTAGATAAAGAGGACGAAGACCTCGCTGGGGATTTAATCCGAAGTATTAGAAAATTCACTAGGGACAACAGAAACAAAAATGGCTTATGTTCTGATGCATGTTTGAATTCTTTTTATATAGCGCAATGCTCCATATAATGGAAATACTACGCATTTTGGTAGATGCAATGTAATGATGCATGTTTAAAAGTTTCACTGAGGAATAGCCAACTGAGAAGCCAATAATCGAGAAGGCAGAATCTGACATGACTTGCAAAAATAAATTGCATAATCCACAGGAGAGGAGAAAATATAGGGAACCGCTAGAGGGGGAACCTCGAAGAGATGAAGCTTTGCGGGGAATAACAACCGAGCAACTAGTAGAAACGGGCCACAAGCGTTGAGAGGAGCTGCAAAAATAAATTCCAAACTCCTAGGGAAGATCAGATCGACACTGTAGCTTCTGGAGAGGGACGCCATCCGAAGATTTAGACATTGAGGGAGAAGATCAGGGCAAGACTACAATCTCTGGAAAAGACAGCGCACGACCGTGTTGAGGATGATACCAAGACAACAAACCCGATGTGAGAGGTGAAAACCTTTGCTGGGGGAACAAAGCTCTGCTGAGTAAATGGGACTTCACCGGGGATACAGAACTCTGCTGAAGATTTTTGTTGGAGAGATTTTTCTTTTGGAATGTAACCATTGGATGGATCATGCAGATAGTCACACAGTATCGACCTTACTGGGGATAAGGAAAGATCTTAACATAAGGATGTCCCAATCAACAGACCGGCTGGGAAATGAGAGGTAATGGCGAGGGATCTCTGTTGGCAACTCCGTTGGGGATATCCTCAAATCCGGAGTCTCAGAATGAAGCTTTTAAAAGAAGATTCTTGGGTCAACAAAACTTCGCTGCAGAAATGAAACTTCACTGCGGATAGGTAAAGTCCTATTCATACATGGGCTCCGTCTAACAGAAGAAAGCCAAATATTCCCTTCCTGACAATCATTAAGCTCTTTACAGGTGTTCAACATGTAAACTCTTTTTTTTTTATGTCAAACAAATGTTTTGCATGCAGAAAGATGTTTATTTTGGGAATGACATACCTGATGCGATGATTATTTAAGCCTTGAAGTTGAAAACCTTAACAAAGTGTCGCATCTCTATCGTGAATGAATCACTGGCCAGAGTGCAAAAATTTCAAAACTTTTCTTCCCCTCTTTTTTTCCAAAGAAAAACGAGTCAAGATGCAGGTGATAAGATACCAACATGGATATGCAACACATATTTGAGAGTTTAGGAAACATTATCCTGCTGTAGTATGCTTTTGAGTTAAACCCTTGTTTCAGTTAGGACTTTTAGAGGTTGTAACGTGGCCTGGTTCGAGGTTTTTTAGAAAAAAGTTTTTCAAAGCTCAAGTTATTTGGTTCCCACCCCCTTCGTGATACTCTCCTGTCCTAAGTTCAGTTGACTTATCACAAGCATTCATATTTCAAAAGGATTTATAATGGTTGAGTGATCACGACAAATTCTCCAACATGATTGTCACTTAACTTCTGCTGCTTTTGTTTTTGATATTATTGTTCCTCTTCTTTTGATGAAAATTTTATTGGATAATCTTTTTCGGCCTTTTAGGCTCTTCTTTTCCCTAACTTATGCCTGAACAAAGTCTTTTTGAATTTCAATTTTGGGAGTCCAACGGGATGCCCTAACTTTTGCCTAAGCGACTTGTTTTCAAGTTTCTACTTAGCGGGGTTTTTTGTTTCTTTCTTATTCATACTTTCCACTTCGAACAAGTCAATGTGACTTTAGGTCTTTGAACTTTTCTCTTTTTTTTTCTCTTTTTTTTGTGAAGAAAACAAATGCCTCATTCCTTGGTCGGTGAGGGATAGCCATTATTGTATCGATTCGATCTCGACCTCAGGACTTTATGAGGAAATGAACATCGTGGTTTAGACATTTTTCCTGATCTTATGATGCGAAAGATAAAATGTGGTGATCCTCAGATGGGACATTCCTTTTGAAATTTGAATGCTTGGCCAAATTAACTGAACATCTACCCTGCCCCTGGTTAAAGAAACAAGGTTTTTTTTAATGGAAAAGAAACTCCTACTTCGAAGGCTCAGAGGGGTTAACGAGGGTTTAACTCCCTTATATCTCCGGTATTTGGGGATTGAAACAATGCATGTACATCGTCAACGGGATTCCACTCAAAAGCATACCACTACAGTCATCGTTTTTAGCTAAACTCCTTCTTCCAAACTCTTGGCTAAGCAAAATAATTGGCACAGTTGGTATCAAAATGCCCAAAAAATCGATTAAAGAGTGATATTGGATGGACTAAGTAAAATGAAACAATTTCTTCAAGGCAAAAGTATTCAATGCATTAAGACTGACATTCGGTCATAAACAAAATCCTATATGCAGACAATGCTAAAACTATCAATCAAGATAACACATGAAAGTGCGGAAAAGAAACGTAATAAAATCCATTATGGGGAAGAAATATCTCCAACCAGGTTCGCCGATCTTGCCGACTTGCCATAATATTTGATATTACCCTGACCCAAGACCTTTACCAACAACACGGAGCTGTGAAACAAAAATGGCAAGGCATCCACCAGTAATCTAAATGAGAATCCCATCAAACATAGAATTAAACACGCCCCTTGCACAGTAGTAGTTGTGTTTGTTATCCGTATTTCAAGCAATCAACTAACCATGACTTAGATTACCATTTTCGTGTAAGGTCCACTAAGTTTATATGCACATGCTTATCAAAATATTGGACATTTTTGCAAACAAAATAGTAAAAGGGAGAAAAGAAATGTATACGTATACTTGAAAGAAGATATTCTATTGATTTTGAGAAATCAGCCTGTGAAAAAGGCATTTTCATTCGGAAGCAAGTAATTACAAAATCAAAGCAAACAAGTGTTTACAAATGGCAATGTGAATGTGAATATCCATCAAGTCCCGACTCTGCTATGACTATTATGACTCTTTCGCTTTCATCTTCCTGCTTTCAGACAGATCATTCTTGGATTAGCTTCGAGCTTATGCCAGGTGGTGGAACGAAGGAAAGAAACAAAGGATCCCATGCTGAGTGTAGTCATTTGCTTGAAGTCCCTAACTTTTTCCTGAATCGCCCTTTCGGGTTTTCGATTCACCAGGACACCCTCTTTTTGCCTAAACCGCCCTTTCGGGTTTTCAGTTTAGCGGGTTTTTTTATTTTATATTTTATGCAAAGTATTTTTTAATTACGTCAGCATTCATAGGGAGAGGGAAGTACTCTCCATCCATAGTTGTGAGCATCATCGCTCCTCCAGAGAAAATTTTTCTGACTACGAAAGGACCTTCATAAGTCGGAGCCCACTTGCCCCTGGGATCTCCCTGGGGGAGAATTATCCTTTTTAGCACAAGGTCACATGGCCTGTAACACTGAGGCCGTACCCTCTTATCAAAAGCTTTCCTCATCCTTTGCTGATATACCCGACCATGAAATATAGCCGTCAACCTCTTCTCGTCAATAAGTTCCAACTGATCCAGCCGATTCTGTACCCATTCACTTTCATCCAGCTCAACATCCCTCATAATCCTAAGAGAAGGAATCTCGACTTCTACTGGCAATACTGCTTCCATGCTGTAAACCAATGAAAATAGGGTTGCCCCAGTCGAAGTACGCACAATGGTGCGATAACCATGCAAAGCGAAAGGCAGCATCTCATACCAATCTTTATAGGTTACCACCATCTTCTGTACGATCTTCTTGATATTCTTATTGGCCGCTTTGACAACACCGTTCATCTTTGGTCGGTATGGGGAAGAATTATGATGCTTGATTTTGAAGGACTCACAAAGCTCCTTCATCATTTTGTTGTTACCCATTATCGGTAATGATCTTTTCAGGAACTCTGTAGCGACAAATCATATTGTGCTTAATGAACCGAGTTACCACCTGCTTGGTGACATTGGCATAGGATGCAGCTTCGACCCATTTTGTAAAATAATCAATGGCAACCAGAATGAAACAGTGCCCGTTGGATGCAGTCGATTCAATTTTTCTGATCATATCAATTCCCCACATCGCAATTGGCCAAGGGGAAGTTAAGACATTCAAAGGTACTTGCAGCACATGCACTTTATCAGCATAGACTTGACATTTGTGGCAAACCCGCGCATGATTGTAACAGTCAGTATCCATGGTGGACCAATAATAACCTTCTCGCAAGATCTTTTTAGCCATGGTATTCCCACTGGAATGGCTCCCGAAATCACCTTCATGTACCTCATCAATGATTCTAGCTGCTTCTTTCTTGTCAACACATGTGATTAGTAAACCGTCATGGTGCCTTCTATACAACACACCGCCACTGAGAAAGAACTTGGCTGAAAATCTTCTCAAGAACTTCTTATCTGTGATGGATGCCTCTTCAGGGTACTCTTGTGTTTCAAGATATCGTTTAACATCGTAAAACCAAGGACTACCATTTGATTCCAAGCTAGCCTCAAAACAGAAAGCTGGCTTACTCAAACTTCTGATGGTAATGGAAGGTGCCTCATTAGCCCACTTCACCTTGAACATGGAGGACAAAGTTGCCAGTGCATCAGCTAGATTGTTTTATTCTCTAGGAATGTGCTCAAATGTGATCTCTTCGAAGTACGGAATCAGCTTCATAACATGCTCACAATAGGGAATTAGGTTCTGATGGCGAGTCTCCCAATCTCCATTAATTTGGCTGATAACAAGATTGGAATCCCCGTAAACTTTCAAAAATTTGATGCGCAAGTCGATCGCCGCTTCAATGCCATAAATGCAAGCCTCATACTCGACCATGTTGTTAGTGCAATTGAAACAAATACGAGCCGTGAAAGGAATGTGGTACCCCTCAAGGGAAGTGATAATAGCTCCTACGCTGTTGCCCATGGCATTGGAGGCACCATCAAAAACAAGCGTCCAACGTGACCCCGACTCGGGTCCTTCGTCTGGGTCTAGCATGTTACAATCCCAAATATACACAATTTCCTCATCCGGAAAATCAAAATTCATCGGTTCATAATCGTTCATGGACTGATGAGCAAGATGGTCGGCCAGTACACTACCCTTAATTGCTTTTTGAGTAGTGTATTGGATATCATATTCGGTGAGTATCATCTGCCAACGGGCTCCCCTGCCTGTAAGAGTTGGCTTCTCAAAAATATACTTGATTGAATCCATTTTGGATATCAAGTAGGTGGTGTGAGTTAACATGTATTGCCTCAAACGTTTGGCGGCCCAGGCAAGCGCACAACAAGTATTTTCCAGCAATGAGTACCTCGACTCGCATTCCGTAAACTTCTTACTCGAGTAGTAAATAGCCTACTCTTTCTTTCCTCTATCGTCGTGCTGACCAAGGACACAACCCATTGAGCTCTCCAACACAGTTAGATACATGATTAGTGGCCTTCCTTCCACTGGCGGCATGAGTATCAGAGGTTCCTGCAAATACTCCTTTATTTTGTCAAAGGCCTTCTGACAATCCTCATTCCATTTCACTGTCTGACTTTTCTTCAACAACTTGAACAAAGGTTCACAGGTGGCTGTGAGATGAGAAATAAATCTAGAAATGTAGTTTAACCTTCCCAAGAAACCACGTACTTCCTTCTCTGTCATTGGTTCAGGCATTTCCTGTATCGCTTTTACCTTGGCCGGGTCCACCTCGATACATTTTTCGCTTACAATAAAACCCAATAGCTTGCTGGATCTCACCCCGAAGGTGCACTTATTCGGATTCAACCTCAGCAAGAACTGTCTCAGTCTCTCGAACAACTTTTCTTGATGAACAAGATGTTCCTCTTTCGTGTCAGACTTAGCAATCATATCGTCCACATAAACCTCAATCTCTTTGTGAATCAAATCATGAAAGAGAGTGACCATGGCGTGCTGATATGTTTCCCCAGCATTTTTCAAACCAAACGGCATCACTTTATAGCAAAAAGTTCCCCAAGGCGTGATAAATGTTATCTTTTCCATATCCGCCGGAGCCATCTTAATTTGGTTGTAACCCGAAAAACCCTCCATAAACGAAAACACTTTGGAATGAGCAGTATTATCGACCAACACATCAATATGCGGAAGAGGGAAATCATATTTAGGGCTGGCCCTGTTCAAATCCTTATAATCCATGCACATCCTGACCTTACCATCCTTCTTGGGCACATGCACAATATTTCCAATCCATGGCGGATAATTGATGACCTTTAAGAAATTCGCGTCCAACTGCTTATGGACCTCCTCCTTGATCTTCTTGGACATCTCAGGATGAGTTCTTCGGAGCTTTTGATTGATAGGAGAACAACCTTCTTTGAGCGGTAGTCGATGCACCACTATGTCTGTATCCAACCCAGGCATATCCTCATAAGACCAAGCGAATATATCAGAATACTCTCGGAGTAGCTCAATCAATATGACCTTTATACTTTCTTCGAGATCTGCCCCTATCTTGACTTCTCTTCTTACCTCTTCTGTGCCAATATTCACCACCTCAATCGAATCCTGATTCGGCTGGATAACCTTCTCCTATTGTTTTAACAATCTTGCTAATTCCTCAGTGTGATACGGTGGGAAGAACTGACTGATTTTTGGAATGCTGGTTTGCGTTTTGCGTTTGTGTTTGCAAAATGTCGCGGTAAGCAAGAGTCGCCACCGAATTTTATTTTATCCAACAAGGAAAGGAAAAAAGCACAGAAAAATTCCTTTTTCAAGATATTTCTTGGGTTCGGGGGGTAGATTATAGAAAGGGAAGGTATTAGCACCCTTTTTATCCGTAGTTATCTACGGGCTCTTAGGTACTTGCTCATTGTTTTCAAAATTGTTTTCTTTGTGCTTGTGGGTTTGAAAAGTTCTTATTTTAACTTTAATTTAACTCTTGCTTCTATCCTAAAGAGTGTAATGAAGTGTTTTTGAAAACTTTGTTTGAAAATGAGTGTAAGTGTGAAGAATTTGTTTTGTTTTGAATGAGCAAGTGTCTAAGAACCATCTACCTACTCGAAAAAGGAATCGTTCTATGTTTGTTTCCTTTAGACAATTCCATCCCACTATTAGTGAGTAGGTAGCACCGTCGTTGGATCATTTATCCGAGGCAACAATATCCGAGGCAACAACATCTGAGGCAACCGTTTCGAGGCGACTATGATCTTTTAGACAAGAGGACGACCTCTAAAGTGACCTATACTCAATGACCGTGTACGAAGGCAACCAAGTGGGGTGTACCCTAAGAGTGCGCATGTGCGAATGTGTCGTTTTCAGTTATTTTTATCTTTGCACATGTTAAGGGTGATCTAATTTGATTTTAAGATTAACATTGAGTCTTGTCATGCAAAACCTATTATCAAACATCTAGCAGTTATAATTTGCGGAAATAAACTACGGAATTTAAATTACAAGGCGTCGGGTATTTACATCGCCAAAGACAAACCCTTTGAAAAATAAAGTAAAGCGGTAAAAATAATTAAATGTCCTATTTAACTATTACAATTTGGAAGCAGGTACATTATTGGATAAAAATAAATAAAGTGCACGGGAAATTAAATCGAGTGCGAAATTTAGGGTTTTGACCCTTTTGAAAGAAAATGTTTTTTTGGTTTTTGTTATTTTTATTTGAGAAAAGAAATTAATCCTAACTTAAATAACTAAATTAAATTAATTAATGAAAAATAAATTATGACATATTTTTGGTTTTTTGTTATTTTAAGAAAGAAAATAAAATTAATTAAATTAGTAGTTAAAAACTAATTAAATCTAATTAATTTTAATTATTTACAAAAATGAATTAAAGTTTTCTAATTAAAAACCTAATCAATTAATAAGTTTATTAAAAAGAATAAAAGTTTAAAATTTGGTTGAACAAAAAATATTTTTGTCATATTTTTTGATAAATTTTTTTTTTGTTATTGGTTAGAAAATTAATTAAATGAAATAAAAAAATTAAATTAAATAAAACAAAATAAATAAAGAGAGAGGAGTTGGGCTTGATTTTGAAGGGTGTGAGTAACAAATCTGTAGGCCCAATAATGCTGGCTCGTTTGACTTTTTGGATCCAGTGCAGGCATGTTAACTTGGCCTCTTGGTGGACCTCCAATCACTGACCACCAGATCTGGCTCTTGGCCATCTGGCGCTTGGATGGATGAGGGAGTATGCTGGGTTGCAAGCTTGAGCGCGCATGTGATTATCTGAAAAACATGAAGAAAATACAAAGTGCTGGAGGCAAGGATCGAACCCCTGACCTTTAGCCTTGGAACACTTTAAAACTGACATGGCAACCGCTGGGGCGTGTTGTTGTTTGTTAACAATAATTCAAATAATATATTATGTAGAAAACAAATCCAATGCCAGAAAAACAAAAAAAAAACGCGCGAGATATTTGAATCCACCAATGGACGGATGACACGAATTCATCCCTGTCCTCCAAAACCTGTAAAAATTACCTGCGGATTTTCATACGTATAAAAAAATGCAGCCTTGTTTTAAAATCTCCCTCAGGCCATAAAAACATTCCAAGAACATGGTTCAATTCGTCATGACCTTCTGATCACAACCATTTTCTTCTTATGGGTCAATTGTACCTGAAACATAGCCCCAAAAAAACTCCAAGAACCCTAACTATGGTGGTTCTCCATATAAGCCAGATAAATGCAATTGAATATTATGAAAAGCTTGCAAATATTCTTGTGATCACAAATATGCAACTATTTTATTCAATGGATGCCAGAATAATGCAAATCGAAATCAAGAATATGGCTATGTCGCTTGAGACTTACAGTGCACTAGGGAGTCTAAAAATGCGTGGCTTGGATCGTAATAGCTTCTGGAGATGGCCAGCAATTGATTGAGACAACTCTCGCGTCCTGAAACTGCCTCTAACCTGGATTTTGATCTCCAACTTTTTGTGATTTTTTTCACTTTTTGTTCTGCCTCTACCAATGCTTTCCAACCCTTATTTCGTGTCCTTCAGCTTGCTTTTGTATTTATGTTGCATTAGGTTCACAAACCTGGCCCAAATCTCTCCACATCAATGCTCATGAATTTGATTTGATTCCACCATTAAAACCTTCCAAATTTGATTTGATTTGGATCTTTTTGTGCATACGAGCCTTGATTCGAATTTGATTTCAATGCTAGCTGTGACCAAAGCCTAAAACAACCAGAAAATCATGAGTTATCAATGTCTTGGATTTTATATGATTTTATTTGATTTAAAATGAATAAATTCAAATAAAAATCAAATTAAATAATAAAAATGAGATATGGGCACATGGCTGAAGCTAGGGTACGTGGGTAATGATGCAAACTCAAATCAAGTGGAAAAGAATGGGCCCATTTGGCAAAATTTGATGTTTTGGCGATAGTTGACTTTTGGCAATTTTGCAAAAAAGTCCAACTTCAACAATGCATAACTTCTTCAATTTTGAACTTTTGGAAATGTTATTGGACTTTATAGAAATATTGAGATGTCCTCTAACCAACCCTTTTGGTCTCATCTCATTTTGATATTCCATGCTCAAGTTATAAGCTTTGACAAAAAAGATGTTTTTGTTGACTTTCAAAAATGACCTATAATGTCCAAATTCATAACTTCTTGTAAGTGCATTTTTTGATATTGGGATATGAAGATGGATTGTAGGGAATTGCATCCTATTCAAAATGAGATTTGGATGGGTCATTTCTCATAAATTATGAGAAATTTATGCTTGGTCAAAGTTGAGTTGACTTTTCCTACAAAACCCTAATTTAGTAACTTTTGAATCTTGATGAATTTTGAGCAATCCTTGATGAATCATGATCAACCCTTGATAAAATGATTAAATATCCTTTAAAATGAGAATGTTGACAAAGAATATTGAAGTTTGACTGTATTTGGGTCACAGTTGACTTTTGCCCTAGCACAATCGATTTTTGGACCTTTGAGCAATTGACTGAGCAAACTTCTGCAAGGCTTGAAACTTGACATGGATGATCTTGAGAACATATTAGGACATTAGGGGGCACTTGAGATCATTTGGACTCAACTATCTTGATGCAACAAAAAACCCTAATTTGGGGTAGACTGCCTTAGGAGATAGCTTGTCTGGTCAATCCTTGAGCAACCTTGAGCCACTTGGAGATTTTTCTTGCAATGTTTTGAGAAATATGAGAGGGAAAATTTTGGGGTACAACAGCTGCCCCTGTTCAATCTTCTTAAACTTGAGGATGTAGATTGGCCTTCATGCCTTTCGTGATCCGAAGGTGGAAGATGATTGAATAGTAGAGTGCCCAGAAATTTGTACTCGCATGAAGTGGTATCAGCCTTGTGATGTCAGGAATGGGTTTACAGATGCCATTTGGAGAGGTGTCGATCGCATAAGATATTCCTTAGAGAGAGCTTGTATACCTATTGTTGTAGAAGATTCCGCTAGGGAAGTCTGATCTTTGTTGAGATTTAGGAACTTGCCTGTACTTCAGCTGAAAGAACATCTCTGCTGAGTTTTAATAACTTGTCCGTAATTCAACTGAGGGGGAAACATCTTCATCGAGATTTAAGAAACTCGCCCGTAATTCAACTGAGAAAACTCTGTTGAGATTTAGGAACTCGTCTGTAATTCAATGGAGGAACTTCGTCGAGATTTAAGACCTTGTCTGTAATTCAACTGAGGATAATTCTCTTGAGATTTAAGAACTTGTCAGTAATTCGACTGAGGGAAACATCTTCATCGAGATTTAAGAACTCGCTCGTAATTCAACTGAGAAAACTCCGCTGAGATTTAGGAACTGTCTGTAATTCGACGGAGGAAAATTGTCGAGATTTAGGACCTTATATGTAATTCAACTGAGGATAATTCTGTTGAGATTTAAGAACTGGTCAGTACTTCGACTGAGGGAAACATCTTCATCGAGATTTAAGAACTCGCCCGTAATTCAACCGAGGATAACTCTGCTGAGATTTAGGAACCTGTCTGTAATTCGACGGAGGAACTTGTCGAGATTTAGGACCTTATCTGTAATTCAACTGAGGATAATTCTGTTGAGATTTAAGAACTGGTCAGTACTTCGACTTTAAGGAAACATCTTCATCGTGATTTAAAAACTCGCCCGTAATTCAACTGAGAAAACTCTGCTGAGATTTAAGAACCTGTCTGTAATTCGACGGAGGAACTTGTCGAGATTTAGAACCTTATCTGTAATTCAAATGAGGATAATTCTGTTGAGATTTAAGAACTGGCCAGTACTTCGACTTGAGGGAAACATCTTCATCAAGATTAAAGAACTTGCCCGTAATTCAACTGAGGATAACTCTGTTGAGATTTAGGAACCTGTCTGTAATTCGACGGGGGAACTTGTCGAGATTTAGGACCTTGTCTGTAATTCAACTGAGGAATACTCTGTTGAGATTTAAGAACTTGTCAGTAATTCGACTTGAGGGAAACATCTTCATCGAGATTTAAGAACTTGCCCGTAATTTAACTGAGAAAACTCTGCTGAGATTTAGGAACTTGTCTGTAATTCGACGGAGGAACTTGTCGAGATTTAGGACCTTGTCTGTAATTCAACTGAGGAATACTCTGTTGAGATTTAAGAACTTGTCAGTAATTCGACTTGAGGGAAACATCTTCATCGAGATTGAAGAACTTGCCCGTAATTTAACTGAGAAAACTCTGTTGAGATTTAGAAACTCGTCTGTAATTCGACGGAGGAAGTTGTCGAGATTTAGGACCTTGTCTGTAATTCAACTGAGGATAACTCTGTTGAGATTTAAGAACTTGTCAGTAATTCGGCTGAGGTAAAAGCTTCATAGCTTTGAATTTTGTGAGAGTTTAACTGCATCCTTCCTGAAAGGTAAAGGTCAGTTGTATGTAATGCATGATATGTATCAGTCAATGATGTTCTCAAAATAAATGAGATTGTGTTGTATGATGCGTATATGTATGTGTCATGATGTATGGAAATGTAATGTTTTTAGCTGGGGAAAATAAATCCTGGATAGCTGCTGGAGAGAAAAAGAGTTGAATTCTTCGTTTCCGCTAGGGATGGCGAATGAAGATGATTGTGAGAATAAACCTGCGGGAGAGGATAACTATGTTGGGGAATAAACTGATAAGGAGATTACTCTGTGGGGAAGAGATGCTCCGCTGAGGATTCCACCGATAAATTTTGCTGAGGATGAATTACCGTTGCTGGTGATACTGAATCCTGTTGGGGATTGAATTTCTTGTTCGTGAAAGGAAAGAACTCCGCTGGGGATGATCTTTCAGTTGCGACTTCACTGCGGATAACCCTTTAGACTCTAATGGGGATAATCCTTTGAGCTCTGCTGGGGACAATCTTCCAAAGTCTACTAGGGACGATTCTCCAAACTCCACTAGGGAAGCTTTTCTTCTTTTTTTTTAGACTGTGCTGGGAAAAATTTCAAACTCCACTGGGGATATTTTGTATTCTGTCGGGGAATATTCTTATAATCCGTTGGGGAATATTAAGACCTTTCAATGCTGATGGTAAACAAACTATGCTTGGGGAGAATATTACCGATTAATTTACAGTCGCAAGTCTCAGCTGGGGAGAGTTATCATTATTGTCTTACTCTGCAGGGAGTGAAAGCACCTTGGCCATATTCTTCAGCTGAATCTACCTTTGTACCTGGTGGATAGAGCAACTGTAAAGCTTGGACCATTCTTATTGCCCCTGTTTTTGATATTACGAGTAATCGTCTTTGTTTCGCATGTAAATTTTTATGAGCAGCAATTAATGTCAAATGCATATATAAAAAATGAACATTGGACGTTCTTTGAAAACAAAACAGAAAAAGGAAAAACAGTTTGAAATTTCTCTGAAAATGGATTATATTGACTTTGAAGTTTTGCCTGTGAATAGGCGTTTTTGTACAAGAGGCTGACGTACTAGTAAGAGAACGCCGCCGAATAATAGAATTTACACAATCTGTGAAAAACTAAACAAAACAGCTATGTGAATAATCCCACTGGGTTCTAACTCTGCTATTGCCTTTATGTCCTCGAGCATCTCATCACTTTGCTACTTGGTTGAAGGTAGATCATATTGATTAGTGTCGTCCGAGCTTGATAGTCGATACCGAAGTCTGGTTGCAAGGTGATCTAATGAGACATAGTGTTACGCTTTGATCCCTAATTTTTGCCTGGACCGCCCTTTCGGGTTTTCAGTCCACCGGGATACCCTTTTTTGCCCAAGCCGCCTTTTCAGGTTTTCGACTTGCCGGGTGTACAAATTTTTTCATTTTCATCCCTTATTTTTGCCCGAACCCTTTTGGTTCGTCGGGAAGCCCTTATTTTTGCCTAGGCCAGTCGACCTAGCGAGTCTTTGATTATGCGTAGTATTTTTTCACTATGTCTGCATTGACAGGGGGAGGAAGGTCGTCACCATCCATGGTGGTTAGAATCATAGCTCCTCCTGAGAAAATGTTCTTAACCACAAATGGCCCTTCTTAATTAGGGGTCTATTTGCCCCTGAGATCATCTTGAGGTAAGATAATGCGCTTGATCACTAGATCCCCAACTTGATACTCTTGTCGTCTAACTTTCTTGTTAAATGCCTTGATCATCTGCTTTTGATACGTTTGACCATGATAAATAGCAGTAACTCTCTTTTCATCGATTAAATTCAGCGGATCAAGCCGAGTCTGAATCCAGTCATCTTTGCTCAAACCTGCATCTTTCATAATCCGAAGAGAGGGTATCTGTAATTCAATGGGCAAGACGGCCTCCATACCATATACCAAGGAATAAGGGTTTGCCCCTGTTGAAGTCCACGCTGAGGTACGGTACCCATGAAGGGTAAACGGTAACATCTCGTGCCAATCTTTGTATGTCACCGTCATCTTCTGCACAATCTTCTTAATGTTCTTATTAGCTGCTTCTACAGCCCCATTCATCTTCGGCCGGTAAGGGGAAGAGTTGTGATGTTGTATCTTGAACTGCTTACAGAGTTTGGTGATCATCTTATTGTTGAGATTTATACCATTATCCGTAATGATTCTCTCTGGTACACCGTATCGGCAGATCGGATTGTGCCGAATGAACCGTGCCACGACGTTCTTGGTTACAGTAGCAAAGGAAGTTGCTTCAACCCACTTTGTAAAGTAATCAATAGCTACCAGGATGAAACGATGCTCGTTCGACGCAGTAGGTCTGATCTCGCCGATCATGTCGATGCCCCACATTGCAAAAGGCCAAGGTGTCGTCAAGATGTTCAGAGGTACTGGATGTATGTGCACTATATCAGCGTATTCTTGGCACTTGTGACATGTTCGAGAATGTTGATAACAGCCGGCTTCCATAGTGGACCAATAATATGCTGCCCGAAGGATTTTCTTTGCCATGGTGTGTCCACTGGAATGAGTTCTGAAAGTACCTTCATGTAATTCTGCCATGATCCTTTCTGTCTCGTTTTTATCCACACAACTCAGTAAGGTTGTATCATGGTTACGCTTGTAAAGGATACCATTCCTGATGAAGAACTTTGCCACGAACCTCCTCAGAAACTTCTTGTCATTAACAGATGCACCCTCGGGGTACTCCTAAGCCTCAAGATACCTCTTCACCTCATGAAACCAGGGTTTATCTGTTACCTCTTTAGTCTCAATGTCACAGCAATGTGCAGGTTCGTCCAATCTTTCAGTGATAATCTGGGGAGCTTCGTTGTCCCAATTGACTTTGAACATAGAAGACATCATAGCCAGCGTATCTGCCAACTGATTCTCCTCTCTCAGGAAGTGTTCAAAAGTTATCTCTTTGAAATGTGGAAGCAACGTCAGTACATACTCCTTGTAAGGAATAAGATTCGGGTGTTTCGTATCCCACTCGCCTTTGATCTGACTGATCACGAGAGCGGAATCTCCGAACACACTCAAAAACTTTATCCTTAGGTCAATTGCTGCTCGAAGACCCATGATGCATGCTTCATACTCCGCCATCTTGTTGGTGCAGTTGAAACATAGTGAGGCGGTGAATGGAGTATGAGAGCCTTTAGGAGATATGATCACGGTGCCAATGCCATTACCCAAAGCGTTCGAAGCTCCATCAAAGTACATAGACCATCGGGATCCTTCCTCGGGTCCTTCATCCGGTCCAGGTATCTCACAGTCAGTTACCAACATGATATTCTCATCCAGAAATTCAAAGTTCATAGACTGGTAATCATCCACTGCCTGATGTGCCAAATGGTCTGCCAACACACTTCCCTTGATTGTCTTTTGGGTCCTGTACTGGATGTCATACTTAGTCAAGATCATCTGCCATCTCGCTATTCTTCCTGACAAGGCAGGCTTCTCGAAGATATACTTGATTGGATCCATTTTTTATATCAACAGAGTAGTGTGAGTTAGCATATATTGTCTCAGCCGGCGAGCAGCCCATGCCAAAGCGCATCAAGTTTTCTCAAGCAACAAGTATCGGGTCTCGCAGTCGGTAAACTTTTTGCTAAGGTAATAAATAGCATGCTCTTTTCGGCCAGACTCGTCATGCTGACCCAGCACACACCCCATTGAGTTGTCGAGTACTATCAAGTATAAGATCAAAAGTCTCCCTTCAACTGGAGGCATTAAAATAGGTGGTTCTTGGAGATATTCCTTGATCCTTTCAAAAGCGGTCTGACATTCATCGTTCCATCTTACCACTTGATCTTTCTTCGGTAGCTTGAAGATTGGCTCACAAGTAGCAGTCAGGTGTGAGATGAATCGGGCAATGTAATTCAGACGTCCCAGAAAGCCTCTGACTTCTTTTTCTGTTCGGGGAGCTGGCATTTCCTGTATAGCCTTCACCTTTGCAGGATCCACTTGAATACCTTTATCACTTACGATGAAACCCAGCAGTTTATCAGATCTCACTCTGAAGGTGCACTTGTTCGGGTTTAACCTCAGCTTGTACAACTCCAACCTGTCAAATAGCTTCTGAAGGTGGTCAAGATGTTCTTCTTCAGTTTGGGATTTTGCAATCATGTCATCAACGTATACCTCAATCTCATGATGGATCATGTCATGGAACAAAGCGACCATGGTGCGCTGATACGTTGCCCCAGCATTCTTCAATCCAAAAGGCATGACCTTGTAGAAAAAGGTACCCCATTGAGTAACAAAGGTTGTCTTCTCCATGTCTTTGGGAGCCATTTTAATCTAATTATAACCGGAGAAACCATCCATAAAGGAGAAGACCTTATGTTGTGCGGTGTTGTCAACCAGAACGTCGATATGAGGTAGAGGGAAATCATCCTTGGGGCTTACCCTGTTCAGATCCCTATAGTCAACACACATTCAAACCTTACCATCCTTCTTCGGCACTGGAACCACATTGGCAACCCACTGCGGGTAAGAAGTAACTGCTAGAAAACTGGCGTCAAACTGCTTCATAACCTCAGCCTTGATTTTCTCAGACATCTCCGGGCGCATTCGGCGGACTTTCTGTTTTACTGGAGGACAGTCTTTCTTGGTAGGCAGGCGGTGAACCACAATATCGGTATCCAACCCAGGCATATCTTCATAAGACCAGGTAAAGATCTCAACATAGTCACGCAGCATATGAATCATCCATTGCTTTACACTGGACTCCAGATTTGCACCGATCTTGACCTCTTTCTTGTCAACCTTTGTACCCAGATTCAATGATTCCACCAGCTCTTCATGTGGCTGTATGACCCTCTCTTCCTGAAGTAGCAGTCTAGCAAGTTCACTAGGCACTTCGCAATCATCTTCACCTTCGTCTTTGGCTAAGTTGATCGGCCTTTCGAAGTCATAACTGGCAGTAGCAGAGTCGTTACCAGTAGGATCCAGAGTGGATGTAGACCTGTATATGTGAGTGTGTGTAGTTGTTTTGTAATACAAGAAAAACAAGGATCGCAAAATTTGAAATGCAAAAACGTCCAATGCTTTTATTAATGATATATGTATATGACACACATAAAGCCCTCACAAACGAAACCACGGTGCCCCGGGTAAGACACCGAGCCGTAAAGTTTAAAAAATGTCTGTTACAAAATCAAAACAAAAGTCTCATTACTGGGTAATAAAAGAGATTGGGACGAAGTCCTTTGCCATCTAATTGCTTAGTCCACCGTTGGCAGTTGGGTAAATCCAGCTGTCAAACTCAGACTCTTCAACATCGTCTTCAATGGCGTTCACTCCTGAATTGCTGATGAACAGGGGAGGTCTTCTGACCGTGCACTCCGAACAGCCCTTTGAGCTTCTGCAGTGAAACCCAAACCAAACTTGTTAGTCTTATGTGCAAAATCAGGGAGTTGGCCCCAATTTGCACACCCACCTTTCTCAACAACAGCCTGGGCATCCTTTAGGGAAGCCATCTTCATTGGAGGATCTTCAACAACAGTTTTAGTTGATGCCAGCGTCTGGGGAACCTCTTCAAAATGCTGGAACAGGGTCTCAATGAACTCCCCGTCCATCTCCACATATCGGAAAGAGTTGAGGTGGCTCACCATGTACTCCTCTTCTCCTCGTACTGTAACAATTTTCCCCTTCACTGGGTATTTCAGCATCTGGTGGAGCGTGGAAGTTACTGCCCCAGCTTTGTGGATCCACGGGCAACCCAGCAAACAAGAATAAGATGGCCGAATGTCCATCACATAGAATGTAGATGCGAAAACCTGAGAACCAACCTTAATCAGAATATCCACTTCTACGTGTACCATTCTCTTGGACCCATCAAAATCCCTGACTACAATGTTACTCGGCTTCAGCTCCAACCCTTCACGGTCTAACCAGTCTAGTGCCTTCTTGGGTAAAACATTCAATGAAGACATACAGGGCGTCATTATGATTCTTCCCCTTAGCAGTCAAGTTGGAGAAACCCAACCCATTATCTGCTGTCAGACTAGCCACCCAATCTTTAAACTGATCAGCCGATGTTTCTTGCAGTACATGTGCAGTCTTCAGGAAAGCAATCAGAGCCTTGGCATGGGCTTCTGAGCATAGAAACAAAGACAACATAGATATTTTGGACGGGGTTTGCCCCAGCTGCTCAACTACATTGTAGTCTCTCTTTTTGACGATCTTCAAAATTTCCTCTATCTCTTGTCTAGAGGCTTCAATAGTAATCTTCTTCGGTGCCTCCGTCTGGGCAAGCTCACTGGTGGTCCCTTTGCCCCGAGTGTCAGATGACTCGGCAACAGGGGTAAGAATTGGAACTTGAACGGGGACAGTAGCAGGTGTACTGACAGGCGTAATAACAACAGGCTTCCGGACAGTTGGTGCAGAGATCTCAGGGGAGAAAAGTCTTCCGCTGCGGGTGACTTTACTAGATCCAACAATATTGCTGACGCCAGTATCAGCCTCTTCAGCATTCAAATCTTGTTTAACTCTGTGATAGTACACGTCATCCCCGTAGTGCCACGGGATAACTTTATTTGATGTATATGGGATAGGCTCAGGAATGGTGATGATCAACGGTGCAATTCTTGGAACAGATGTAATTCTAACAGGATTTCTCGAGGAAGCCTTGGAAGAATTGTCGAAAATGGTGATTATAGCAACTTCTTCAGTAGGAACTAAAGGAACAAAAGTCTTCTCAAACAAAATTTCTTTATTATCCATCAGGCGTTGGACACCTGACTTCAAAAGATGGCAACCGGTAGGTAGGACGCCACACAGATGGCAACCTTCGTCACAGCCCGGAAATAAACCGGCTTATAGAAGGTTCTTATTCACAGTCATCAATGGAGTAACAATGTCTTTCACAGAAACAACAAATGAATCTTCATCTACAGCATTCACTCCATGCTTGGGCATAGGGGAAGTCACAACATTAGGCCTTTCAGGTGCTTCGAATTCAATCTCCTTAGCATCAATTAGGTCCTGCACCTTATTCTTCAAAATCCAACAGTCATTCGTATCGTGCCCCGGGCTATCAGAGTGAAAAGCACAGTGGGCGTTCGAATTGTACATAGGTGATGTTGTATTGGGATTCTTCGGGGCCTCCTTCGGAATCACCAAGTTGGTATTTAATAACTGCGGCAAAATCTGAGATAAAGTCATGTTGGCTGAGTGAATTGTCTTCGTGGCCTCTCGGACCTTGGCTGATTGTTACGCTGAGGAGCAACAACAGATCTTGATATAACCACCGCATTAACGGCTTTGCAGCGTTCCGGACTATTATGGCTTTTTGAACTGTAAACAGCACGGGATTCCTTCTTAAAAGGCTTCTTCTCGATGCCTGATGAAGCACCCTTCTGTATCTTGCCAGATTTGATACTGGCCTCAATTCTTTCCCCGATCATAATCAACTCTGTAAACTCGGACGATGAACTTCCAATCACATGGTTGAAATACAGACCAAACAAGGTCCCCAAAAACATATCCACTAGCTCCCTATCAGCCAAGGGATGTTGCACTCTTCTAGCAAGGTCCCTCCACTTCTGAGCGTAGTCTTTGAAACCTTCGCCCACACCCATAAACATACCCTGAAGTTGGGTACGCGTGGGAGCAAGGTCGGCATTGTATTGGTACTGCTTGTAGAAAGCAGCAGCCAAGTCCTCCCAATTACGGATACTAGCTCCTTCCAGCTGGTAAAACCATTCAAGCTGAGTCCCCGAGAGACTGTCTTGAAAGAAGTGGATCCAAAGGTTCTTGTCAGCGGTGTACGGCTGAATCTTTCTAACATACGAGCGGAGATGCAGTTTTGGGCAAGAAACCCCGTCGTATTTAGCAAAGATTGGTGCTTTAAACTTGTGGGGAATCACCACCCCAGATGACAGACCCAAATCTCCAAAATCCAGACCAGGCACTTTCTGAACTTCCATCACGCTCAGTCGGTCTTCGAGCTACTTATATCTATCCTCAGCCGGAGGATACCGGTCTTCGTCAAAGTCAGTCTCGTTGTCTGAAACCATAGGTCTAGGAGCCTTCCTTTCTTCCTGATTATCTCCCCCTCCAGATGAGTGAGTTAAATCAACCTCTTCTCGCAAATTGTTTCCAAATCTGCGACCCATATTCAGTAGAACCGTCTTCTTCTTCTTCTTCTTCTTCTTATCTTTTAGGATAAGGGTCTTCAGATCTTGCTGACCCTTAGCCAAACTCATGAACAATTCCTGGAACTGGGTGTTTTGAGCTTGCAGAGCCTTGATGGCTTGTTCGATTGATGTTTCAGAAGACATGATGCTGAAATAAACAGCGAAGAAGATGAGAAACCTGTAAGGGTACCTGTTATGAGGTGAATGGGAATGAAATGCGCATGATATGATTTCAAAGACTTTAGAGATTCAAATTCGTAAACCAAAATGAAACAAACTTTTATTAGATAAACTTGAAATTCAATTGTTCAACAGATGCCTTTAAGGCGTTACAAGAAAGAAAACTGAAAAGTAAATCAAAACTAGAAATAACAAAAGACAATCAGCGCTCCCATGGTCGTTTCCCGTCGGTGCGGACATAGTCATTGAGGATCTTCTCATTCTCCAATTGCCTTGTCAACTTTTGAATCTTCTGCTCTTGATCGTGTTACTTTTCTCTGTAAATACCCCACTCTTCTCTCAGCTGCATCTAAGATCTCTTTAATGCCCCAATGTCAGTAGGCATGTATGGATGGAGGATGGTAGGAGGAACTCCTTCTTCATCAGCAACCTCAACAATTATAGGCAAGACGGCTTCGTACGGCATTCCCATCTTTTGGGCACGAATTCGAACCCATCAGAGATATGGCTCCATCAGAAGAGAAGTCTTTGCACCTAGCTCGTGCAGATCAGGCATGTTTACTCTATCCCAAGCTCGTATGAACCTGTGGCATTGCTCGTCACTATACCCTTGGAAGTCAAAGACAATGCTCGGCATCAGCAACTCATGAGGTCCTTCCCTCCTAGCTCTCCCAAACTGACGTAAGGCCAAGCACGGATTATAAGTGATCCCTCCATTGATTCCTAGAAGTGGGACATTGGGGTATTCCCCACAGCGATCAATAATAGCCACATCTTCCATGCCCTTAATAGTCCAAATAATGTCCATGTGAGAGAGGGACAGAATCCTGTAGGCCAACCCATGCCTTCCTTGTTCTTCAAAACTGATTTGGGGAGGTGAGAAATAAACCACCTCACCAGCAATGGTGCACAACACATTAAGGGTTTCCCGTTTCCGAGCAATACGGGCATAAAGAGAGTGCAACATATCACCCAAGAGAGTGGGCACAGGATTACCGGACATGAAAATCTTCACTGCATTCACGTTGACGAAAGAATATGAGTTAGGAAACAACACCAAGCCATATATGAGAAGAGCCTGAATGTCTTCAAATGCCTGAAAGTCTAGACTGTCCCAGAAATGATTAGCCCGATCAACCAAGAATTTAGCCAAAAAGCCTTTTATCCCACTACGAGTTTCCCAATTAGACATTACCTCAGCCTTTGTCAGATGGAGGGCTGAAGCAATCTCTTCCGGCCTAAGGACTTTCTCCTAACCTGTGAACGGGGTCTGCTCTAGAATGGAGATACCAAGAAGATCAGAGAACTCTTCCAAGGTAGGGACCAACTGGTAGTCCGAAAAAGTAAAGCAATGGTACAGTGGATCAAAGAATTGGCACAAAACACTCATCATCTGTTCATCTAATCTGGAAGTGACCAAACCAAGGAGGTTCCCATGTCTTCTGATAAAGGAGGAAGTATCTGGAACCTTTGCAACTAATTCCTTAAGCTGAGTGGGAATTTGGACAAAGTTGATCCGAATAGTGTTTCTACGCATGGGTGCCATGACCTACAAAACAGAACAAAGATGAATCCCCTCTGTCTTTGAAATGGGTTAGTCCAATGCAATATGCATGCAATCTCATGATGTCATGATGTCATGATAGAAACACACCACAAGTATTCACAAATAGCAAACATGGTAAGGGCACACAAGTCACACAGATAGCCCTTAGATTTCAGGCTGGCAAGGAGTCTAGGTACTACCCTCTTTCAGTTCAGTTGGTTCAAACCTGTCCTAGAAATAGTAACTGGGTTCTAGAGGATCTCAATATCACTGACCACCCTCGATCGGTCATAATTCCAGTTTAGCAACCTTTTCTTGCAGCCGGAATCATCGCGAGAGTTTGGTCTCAATGAGTGTAGCATACTGCTATTGTTCTATGGCCAAGTTGGTCAATTATAGGTGCTAAGGTCAATTGGTGCTTAATGACCCCTTAGAAGACCCATATTCTCCTCGTTGCGCCACAAGGGATATCGATACAAACTAAAGTGCCACACCAACGTAGCTACTATTTCAACCGTATCGGTCTACGCCGTACAGTTCCCTCATAGTTTATTGCTACTTACCTAGAGGGTATCCCCCAGATTCGGGTTAGGATCTATAGTAACTCCGATTCAAACCCACAAAGATAAAGCATACAAATCAAGCAATTGAAAACATTATGAACTATTCCTAAGGTACACCCCACTTATAATGTATCCCCAGCAGAGTCGCCAGTTCTGTGATACGGTGGGAAGAACTGACTGATTTTTGGAATGTTGGTTTGTGTTTTGCGTTTGTGTTTGCAAAATGTCGTGGTAAGCAAGAGTCGCCACCGACTTTTATTTTATCCAACAAGGAAAGGAAAAAAACACAGAAAAATTCCTTTTTCGAGATATTTCTTGGGTTCGGGGGGTAGATTATAGAAAGGGAAGGTATTAGCACCCTTTTTATCCGTAGTTATATACGGGCTCTTAGGTACTTGCTCATTGTTTTCAAAATTGTTTTCTTTGTGCTTGTGGGTTTGAAAAGTTCTTGTTTTAACTTTGATTTAACTCTTGCTTATATCCTCAAGAGTGTAATGAAGTGTTTTTGAAAACTTTGTTTGAAAAGGAGTGTAAGTGTGAAGAATTTGTTTTGTTTTGAATGAGCAAGTATCTAAGAACCATCTACCTATTCGAAAAAGGAATCGTTCTATGTTTGTTTCCTTTAGACAATGTTATCCCACTACTAGTGAGTAGGTAACACCGTCATTGGAGTTTGAGGGTCAATTCGAAAGAGAGACATACGATCACTAAAGCAACGTTAGGACGTCTTAGTGGTAACCCTAATGTCTTAGATCATTTATCCGAGGCAATAACATCCGAGGCAACCGTTTCGAGGCGACTATGATTATTTAGACAAGAGGGAGACCTCTAAAGTGATCTATACTCAATGACCGTATACAAAGGCAACCAAGTGGGGTGTGCCCTAAGAGTGCGCATGTGCGAATATGTCGTTTTCAATTATTTTTATCTTTGCACATGTTAAGGGTGATCTAATTTGATTTTAATATTAACATTCAGTCTTGTCATGCAAACCCTATTATCAAACATCTAGCAGTTATAGCTTGCGAAAATAAACTGCGGAATTTAAATTACAAGGCGTCGGGTATTTACATCGCCAAAGACAAACCCTTTGAAAAATAAAGTAAAGGGGTAAAAATAATTAAATGTCCTATTTAACTATTACAATTCGGAAGCAGGTACATTATTGGATAAAAATAAATAAAACGCGCGGGAAATTAAATCGAGTGCGAAATTTAGGGTTTTGACCCTTTTGAAAGAAAATGTTTTTTTGGTTTTTGTTGTTTTTATTTGAGAAAAGAAATTAATCCTAACTTAAATAACTAAATTAAATTAATAAATTAATTAATGAAAAATAAATTATGACATATTTTTGGTTTTTTGTTATTTTAAGAAAGAAAATAAAATTAATTAAATTAGTAGTTAAAAACTAATTAAATCTAATTAATTTTAATTATTTACAAAAATGAATTAAATTTTTCTAATTAAAAACCTAATCAATTAATAAGTTTATTAAAAAGAATAAAAGTTTAAAATTTGGTTGAACAAAAAATATTTTTGTGATTTTATTTGATAAAAAAAGAATTTTGTTATTGGTTATAAAATTAATTAAATGAAATAAAACAATTAAATTAAATAAAACAAAATAAATAAAGAGAGAGGAGTTGGGCCTGATTTTGAAGGGTGTGAGTAGCAAATCTGTAGGCCCAATAATGTTGGCTCGTTTGACTTTTTGGATTTAGTGCAGGCATGTTGACTTGGCCTCTTGATGGTCCTCCAATCACTGACCACCAGATCTGGCTCTTGGCCATCTGGCGCTTGGATGGATGAGGGAGTATGGTGGGTTGCAAGCTTGAGCGCGCATGTGATTATCTGAAAAACATGAAGAAAATACAAAGTGTTAGAGGCAGGGATCGAACCCCTGACCTTCAGCCTTGTAACACTTTAAAGCTGACATGGCAACCGTTGGGGCGTGTTGTTGTTTGTTAACAATAATGCAAATAATATATTATGTAGAAAACAAATCCAATGCCAGAAAAAACATAAAAAAACGCGCGCGATATTTGAATCCACCAATGGACGGATGACACGAATTCATGCATGTCCTCCAAAACCTGTAAAAATTACCTGCAGATTTTCATCTGCAACAAAAAATGCAGCCTTGTTCTAAAATCTCCCTCAGGCCATATAAATACATTCCAAGAACATTGTTCAATTCATCATGACCTTCTGATCACAACCATGTTCTTCTTATGGGTCAATTGTACCTAAAACAGAAAGCCCCAAAAAAACTCCAAGAACCCTAACTATGGTGGTTCTCCATATAAGCCAGATAAATGCAATTGAATATTATGAAAAGCTTGCAAATGTTCTTGTGATCACAAATATGCAACTATTTTGTTCAATGGATGCCAGAATAATGCAAATCGAAATCAAGAATATGGCTATGTCGCGTGAGACTTACAGTGCACTAGGGAGTCTGAAAATGCGTGGCTTGGATCGTAATAGCTTCTGGAGATGGCCAACAATTGATTGAGACAACTCGCGCGTCCTGAAACTGCCTCTAACCTGGATTTTGATCTCCAACTTTTTGTGATTTTTTTCACTTTTTGTTTTGCCTCTACCAATGCTTGCCAACCCTTATTTCGTGTCCTTCAGCTTCCTTATGTATTTATGTTGTATTAGGTTCATAAACCTGGTCCAAATCTCTCCACATCAATGCTCATGAATTTGATTTGATTCCACCATTAAAACCTTCCAAATTTGATTTTATTTGGATCTTTTTGTGCATACAAGCCTTGATTCGAATTTGATTGCAATGCTAGCTGTGACCAAATCCTAAAACAACCAGAAAATCATGAGTTATCAATGTCTTAGATTTTATATGATTTTATTTGATTTAAAATGAATAAATTCAAATAAAAATCAAATTAAATAATAAAAATGAGATATGGGCACATGGCTGAAGCTAGGGCACGTGGGCAATGATGCAAACTCAAATCAAGTGGAAAAGAATGGGCCCATTTGGCAAAATTTGATGTTTTGGGGATAGTTGAATTTTGGCAATTTTGCAAAAAAATCCAACTTCAACAATGCATAACTTCCTCAATTTTGAACTTTTGGAAATGTTCTTGGACTTTTTAGAAAGCTTGAGATGTCCTATAACCAACCCTTTTGGTATCATATCATTTTGATATTCGATTCTCAAGTTATAAGCTTTGACAAAAAAGGTGTTTTTGTTGACTTTCAAAAATGACCTATAATGTCCAAATTCATAACTTCTTGTGAGTGCATTTTTTGATCTTGGGATATGAATATGGATTGTAGGGAATTACATCCTCTTAAAAATGAGATTTGGATGGGTCATTTCTCATAAATTATTAGAAAGTTATGTTTGGTCAAAGTTGAGTTGACTTTTCCTACAAAACCCTAATTTAGTAACTTTTGAATCTTGACGAATTTTGAGCAATCCTTGATGAATCATGATCAACCCTTGATAAAATGATGAAATATAATTTAAAATGAGAATGTTGACCAAAAATCTTGAAGTTTGACTGTATTTGGGTCACAGTTGACTTTTGCCCTAGCATGGCCGATTTTTGGACCTTTGAGCAATTGACTGAGCAAACTTCCTCTGCAAGGCTTGAAAATTGACATGGATGATCTTGAGAACATATTAGGACATTAGGGGGAACTTGAGATCATTTGTACTCAAGGATCTTGATGCAACACAAAACCCTAATTTGGGGTAGACTGCCTTAGGAGATAGCTTGTCTGGTCAATCCTTGAGCAACCTTGAGTCACTTGGAGATTTTTCTTGCAATGTTTTGAGAAATATGAGAGGGAAAATTTTGGGGTACAACAGCTGCCCCTGTTCAATCTTCTTAAACCTGAGGATGTAGATTGGCCTTCATGCCTTTCGTGATCCGAAGGTGGAAGATGATTGAACACTAGAGTGCCCAAAAATTTGCACTCGCATGAAGTGGTATCATCCTTGTGATGTCGGGAATGGGCTTACAGATGCCATTTGGATAGGTGTTGATCGCATAAGAGATTCTTTAGAGAGAGCTTGTATACCTGTTATTGTAGAAGATTCCGCTGGGGAAGTCTGATCTTTGTTGAGATTTAGGAACTTGCCTGTACTTCAGCTGAGAGAACATCTCTGCTGAGTTTTAATAACTTGTCTGTAATTCAACTGAGGGGGAAACATATTCATCAAGATTTAAGAAACTCGCCCGTAATTCAACTGAGAAAACTCTACTGAGATTTAGGAACTCGTCTGTAATTCAATGGAGGAACTTCGTCGAGATTTAGGACCTTGTCTGTAATTCAACTGAGGATAATTCTGTTGAGATTTAAGAACTGGTCAGTAATTCGACTGAGGGAAACATCTTCATCGAGATTTAAGAACTCGCCCGTAATTCAACTGAGAAAACTCTGATGAGATTTAGGAACTGTCTTTAATTCGACGGAGGAAAACTGGCGAGATTTAGGACCTTATCTGTAATTCAACTGAATATAATTTTGTTGAGATTTAAGAACTGGTCAGTACTTCGACTGAGGGAAACATCTTCATCGAGATTTAAGAACTCGCCCGTAATTCAACTGAGGATAACTCTGCTGAGATTTAGGAACCTGTCAGTAATTCGACGAAGGAACTTGTCGAGATTTAGGACCTTCTCTATAATTCAACTGAGGATAATTCTGTTGAGATTTAAGAACTGGTCAGTACTTCGACTTTAGGGAAACATCTTCATCGAGATTTAAGAACTCGCCCATAATTCAACTGAGGATAACTCTGCTGAGATTTAGGAACCTGTCTGTAATTCGACGGAGGAACTTGTCGAGATTTAGGACCTTATCTGTAATTCAACTGAGGATAATTCTGTTGAGATTTAAGAACTGGTCAGTACTTCGACTTTAAGGAAACATCTTCATCGTGATTTAAAAACTCGCCCGTAATTCAACTGAGAAAACTCTGCTGAGATTTAGGAACCTGTCTGTAATTTGACGGAGGAACTTGTCGAGATTTAGGACCTTGTCTGTAATTCAACTGAGGAATACTATGTTGAGATTTAAGAACTTGTCAGTAATTCTACTTGAGGGAAACATGTTCATCGAGATTTAAGAACTTTCCCGTAATTCAATTGAGAAAACTCTGCTGAGATTTAGTAACTCGTCTGTAATTCGACGGAGGAACTTGTCGAGATTTAGGACCATGTCTGTAATTCAACTGAGGATAACTCTGTTGAGATTTAAGAACTTGTCAGTAATTCGACTGAGGTAAAAGCTTCATAGCTTTGAATTTTGTGAGA
Organism: Vicia faba; assembly: GCA_948472305.1. Taxonomy (NCBI): domain Eukaryota; kingdom Viridiplantae; phylum Streptophyta; class Magnoliopsida; order Fabales; family Fabaceae; genus Vicia; species Vicia faba. The sequence continues at coordinate 541,385,829 of OX451737.1, forward strand.
GTTTAACCGCATCCTTCCTGAAAGGTAAAGGTCAGTTGTATGTAATGCATGATATGTATCAGGGAATGATGTTCTCAAAATAAATGAGATTGTGTTGTATGATGCGTATATGTATGTGTCATGATGTATGGAAATGTAATGTTTTTAGCTGGGGAAAATAAATCTCGGATAGCTGCTGGAGAGAAAAAGAGTTGAATTCTTCGTTTCCGCTGGGGATGGCGAATGAAGATGATTGTGAGAATAAACCTGCGGGAGAGGATAACTCTGTTGGGGAATAAACTGATGAGGATATTACTTTGTGGGGAAGAGATGCTCTGTTGAGGATTCCACCGATAAATTCCACTGGGGATGAATTACCGTTGCTGGTGATACTGAATCCTGTTGGGGATTGAATTTCTTGTTCGTGAAAGGAAAGAACTCCGCTGGGGATGATCTTTCAGTTGCGACTTCACTGGGGATAACCCTTTAGACTCTAATGGGGATAATCCTTTGAGCTCTGCTGGGGAAAATCTTCCAAAGTCTACTGGGGACGATTCTCCAAACTCCAATGGGGAAGCTTTTCTTCTTTTTTTTAGACTGTGCTGAGAAAAATTTCAAACTCCACTGGGGATATTTTGTATTCTGCCGGGGAATATTATTATACTCCGTTCGGGAATATTAAGACCTTTCAATGCTGATGGTAAACAAACTCTGCTTGGGGAGAATATTACCGATTCATTTACAATCGCAAGTCTCAGCTGGGGAGAGCTATCATTACTGTCTTACTCTGCGGGGAGTGAAAGCACCTTGGCCATATTCTTCAGCTGAATCTACCTTTGTACCTGGTGGGTAGAGCAACTGTAAAGCTTGGACCATTCTTATTTCCCCTGTTTCTGATATTACGAGTAATCGTCTTTGTTTCGCATGTAAATTTATATGAGCAGCAATTAATGTCAAATGCATATATCAAAAATGAACATTGGACGTTCTTTGCAAAACAAAACAGAAAAAGGAAAAACAGTTTGAAATTTCTCTGAAAATGGATTATATTGACTTTGAAGTTTGGCCTGTGAATAGGCGTTTTTGTACAAGAGGCTGACGTCCTAGTAAGAGAACGCCGCCGAATAATAGAATTTACACAATCTGTGAAAAACTAAACAAAACAGCTATGTGAATAATCCCACTGGGTTCCAACTCTGCTATTGCCTTTATGTCCTCGAGCATCTCATCACTTTGCTACTTGGTTGAAGGTAGATCAGATTGATTAGTGCCGTCCGAGCTTGATAGTCAATACCGAAGTCTGGTTACAAGGTGATCCAATGAGACATAGTGTTACGCTTTGATCCCTAATTTTTGCCTGGACCACCCTTTCGGGTTTTCAGTCCACTGGGATACCCTTTTTTGCCCAAGCCACCTTTTCAGGTTTTCGACTTGCCGGGTGTACAAATTGTTTCATTTTCATCCCTTATTTTTGCCCGAACCCTTTTGGTTCGTCGGGAAGCCCTTATTTTTTCCTAGGCCAGTCGACCTAGCGGGTCTTTGATTATGCGTAGTATTTTTTCACTATGTCTGCATTGACGGGGTGAGGAAGGTCGTCACCATCCATGGTGGTTAGAATCATAGCTCCTCCTGAGAAAATGTTCTTAACCACAAATGACCCTTCGTAATTAGGGGTCCATTTTCCCCTGGGATCACCTTGAGGTAAGATAATCCGCTTGATCACCAGATCCCCAACTTGATACTCTTGTCGTCTAACTTTCTTGTTAAATTCCTTGATCATCCGCTTTTGATACGTTTGACCATGACAAATAGCAGTAAGTCTCTTTTCGTCGATTAAATTCAGTTGATCAAGCCAGGTCTGAATCCAGTCATCTTCGCTCAAACCTGCATCCTTCATAATCCGAAGAGAGGGTATTTGTACTTCAATGGGCAAGACGGCCTCCATACCATATACCAAGGAATAGGGGGTTTCCCCTGTTGAAGTCCGCACTGAGGTACGGTACCCATGAAGGGCAAACGGTAACATCTCGTGCCAATCTTTGTATGTCACCGTCATCCTCTGCACAATCTTCTTAATGTTCTTATTAGCTTCTTCTATAGCCCCATTCATCTTCGGCCGGTAAGGGGAAGTGTTGTGATGCTGTATCTTGAACTGCTTGCAGAGTTCGGTGATCATCTTACTGTTGAGATTTGTACCATTATCCTTAATGATTCTCTTTGGTACACCATATCGGCAGATCAGATTGTGCCAAATGAACCGTGCCATGACGTTCTTGGTTACAGTAGCAAAGGAAGCTGCTTCAACCCACTTTGTAAAGTAATCAATAGCTACCAGGATGAAACGATGCCCGTTGGACACAGTAGGTCTGATCTCTTCGATCATGTCGATGCCCCACATTGCAAAAGGCCAAGGTGTCGTCAAGACGTTCAGAGGTACTGGAGGTATGTGCACTTTATCAGCATAGACTTGACACTTGTGACATGTCCGAGAATGCTGATAACAGTCGGCTTCCATAGTGGACCAATAATATCCTGCCCGAAATATTTTCTTTGCCATGGTGTGTCCACTGGAATGAGTTCCAAAAGTACCTTCATGTAATTCTGCCATGATCCTTTCTGCCTCGTTTTTATCCATACATCTCAGTAAGGTTGAATCATGGTTACGCTTGTAAAGGAAACCATTACTGATGAAGAACTTTGTCGCGAACCTCCTTAGAAACTTCTTGTCATTAACAGATGCACCCTCGGGGTACTCCTAAGCCTCAAGATACCTCTTCACCTCATGAAACCAGAGTTTATTTGTTACCTCTTCAGTCTCAATGTCACAACAATGTGCAGGTTCGTCCAATATTTCAATGATAATCCGGGGAGCTTTGTTGTCCCAATTGACTTTGAACATAGAAGACATCGTAGCCAGTGCGTCCGCCAACTGATTCTCCTCTCTCGGGAAGTGTTCAAAAGTTATCTCTTCGAAATGTGGAAGCAACGTCAGTACATACTCCTTGTAAGGAATAAGATTCGGGTGTTTCGTATCCCACTCGCCTTTGATCTGACTGATCACGAGAGCGGAATCTCCGAACACACTCAAAAACTTTATCCTTAGGTCAATTGTTGCTCGAAGACCCATGATGCATGCTTCATACTCCGCCATATTGTTGGTGCAGTTGAAACATAGTCGGGCGTTGAATGGAGTATGAGAGCCTTTAGGAGATATGATCACGGCACCAATGCCATTACCCAAAGCGTTTGAAGCTCCATCAAAGTACATAGACCATCGGGATCCCTCCTCGGGTCCTTCATCCGGTCCAAGTATCTCACAGTCAGTTACCAACATGATATTCTCATCCGGAAATTCAAAGTTCATAGACTGGTAATCATCCACTGCCTTATGTGCCAAATTGTATGCCAACACACTTTCCTTGATTGCCTTTTGGGTCGTGTACTGGATGTCATACTCAGTCAAGATCATCTGCCATCTTGCTATTCTTCTGGACAAGGCAGGCTTCTCGAAGATATACTTGATTGGATCCATTTTTTATATCAACAGAGTAGTGTGAGTCAACATATACTGTCTCATCCGGCGAGCAGCCCATGCCAAAGCGCATCAAGTTTTCTCAAGCAACGAGTATCGGGTCTTGTAGTCGGTAAACTTTTTGCTAAGGTAATAAATAGCAAGCTCTTTTCGGCCAGACTCGTCATGCTGACCCAGCACACACCCCATTGAGTTGTCGAGTACTGTTAAGTATAAGATCAAAGGTCTCCCTTCAACTGGAGGAATCAGAATAGGTGGTTCTTGGAGATATTCCTTGATCCTTTCAAAAGCAGCCTGACATTCATCGTTCCATATTACCACTTGATCTTTCTTCAGTAGCTTGAAGATTGGCTCACAAGTAGTAGTCAGGTGTGAGATGAATCAGGCAATGTAATTTAGACGTCCCAGAAAGCCTCTGACTTCTTTTTCTGTTCGGGGAGCTGGCATTTCCTGTATAGTCTTCACCTTTGCAGGATCCACTTGAATACCTTTATCGCTTACGACGAAGCCCAACAGTTTACCATATCTCACTCCGAAAGTGCACTTGTTCGGGTTTAACCTCAGCTTGTGCAACTTCAACTTGTCAAATAGCTTCTGAAGGTGGTCAAGAAGTTCTTCTTCAGTCTGGGATCTTGCAATCATGTCATCAACGTATACCTCAATATCACGATGGATCATGTCATGGAACAAAGCGACCATGGCGCGCTGATACGTTGCCCCAACATTCTTCAATCCAAAAGGCACGACCTTGTAGCAAAAGGTACCCCATTGAGTAACAAAGGTTGTCTTCTCCATGTATTCGGGAGCCATTTTAATCTGATTATAACTGGAGAAACCATCCATAAAGGAGAAGACCTTATGTTGTGCGGTGTTGTCAAACAGAACATCGATATGAGGTAGAGGGAAATCATCTTTGGGGCTTGCCCTTGTCAGATCCCTATAGTCAACACACATTCAAACCTTACCATCCTTCTTCGGCACTGGAACCACATTGGTAACCCACTGCGGGTAAGAAGTAACTGCTAGAAAACTGGCGTCAAACTGCTTCATAACCTCAGCCTTGATTTTCTCAGACATCTCTGGGCGCATTCGGCAGACTTTCTGTTTTACTGGAGGACAGTCTTCCTTGGTAGGAAGGCGGTGAACCACAATATCGGTATCCAACCCAGGCATATCTTCATAAGACCATGCAAATATCTCAACGTAGTCACGCAACATCTGAATCAGCCGTTGCTTAACATTGGACTCCAGATTTGCGCCGATCTTGACCTCTTTCTTGTCTACCTTTGTACCCAGATTCACTGATTCCACCGGCTCTTCATGCGGCTGTATGACACTCTCTTCCTGAAGTAGCAGTCTAGCAAGTTCACTAGGCACTTTGCAATTATCTTCACCTTCGTCTTCGGCTAAGTTGATTGGACTTTCGTAGTCATAACTGGCAGTAGCAGAGTCGTTACCAGTAGGATCCAGAGTGGATGTAGACCTGTATATGTGAGTGTGTGTAAAATAGTTGTTTTGCAATAGAAGAAAAACAAGGAGCGCAAAATTTGAAATGAAAAAACGTCCAATGCTTTTATTAATGATATATGTAGATGACACATATAAAGCCCTCACAAATGAAACCACGGTGCCCCGGGTAAGACACTGGGCCGTAAAGTTTAAAAAATGTCTGTTACAAAATCAAAACAAAAGTCTCATTACTGGGTAATAAAAGAGATTGGGACGAAGTCCTTTTCCATCTAATTGCTTAGTCCACCGTTGGCAGTTGGGTAAATCCAACTGTCAAACTCAGACTCTTCAAAATCGTCTTCAATGGCGTTCACTCTTGAATTGCTGATGAACAGGGGAGGTCTTCCGATCCATGCACTTCGAACAGCCCTTTGAGCTTCTGCAGTGAAACCCAAACCAAACTTGTTAGTCTTATGTGCAAAATCAGGGAGTTGGCCCCAATTTGCTCACCCATCTTTCTCAACAATAGCCCAGGCATCCTTTAGGGAAGCCATCTTCAATGGAGGATCTTCAACAACAATTTTAGTTGATGCTAGCGTCTGGGGAATCTCTTCAAAATGTTGGAACGGGGTCTCAATGAACTCCCCGTCCATCTCCACATATCGAAAAGAGTTGAGGTGGCTCACCATGTACTCCTCTTCTCCTCATACTGTAACAATTTTTCCCTTCACTGGGTATTTCAGCATCTGGTGGAGCGTGGAAGTTACTGCCCCAGCTTTGTGGATCCACGGGCGACCCAACAAACAAGAATAAGATGGCCGAATGTCCATCACATAGAATGTAAATGCGACAACCTGAGAACCAACCTTAATCGGAATATCCACTTCTATGTGTACCATTCTCTTGGACCCATCAAAATCCCTTACTACAATGTTACTCAGCTTCAGCTCCAACCCTTCACGGTCTAACCGGTCTAGTGCCTTCTTTGGTAAAACATTCAACGAAGACCCAATATCCACTAACACATGAGCTAGAGTATTGCCCCTGCACTCAATGGAGACATGCAGGGCGTCATTATGATTCTTCCCCTTAGCAGTCAAGTCGGTGTCGGAGAAACCCAACCCATTATCTGCTGTCAGACTAGCCACGCAATCTTTAAACTGATCAGCTGATGTTTCTTGCGGTACGTGTGTAGTCTTCAGGAAAGAAATCAGAGCCTTGGCATGGGCTTCTGAGCATAGAAACAAAGACAACATAGAGATTTTGGACGGGGTTTTCCCCAACTTCTCGACTACATTGTAGTCGCTCTTTTTGACAATCTTCAAAATTTCCTCCATCTCTTGTCTAGAGGCTTCAATAGTAATCTTCTTCGGTGCCTCCGTCTGGGCAGGCTCACTGGTGGTCCCTTTGCCCCGAGTGTCAGATGACTCGGCAATAGGGGTAAGAATTGGAACTTGAACGGGGACAGTAGCAGGTGTACTAACAGGCGTAATAACAACAGGCTTCCGGACAGTTGGTGCAGAGATCTCAGGGGAGAAAAGTCTTCCGCTGCGGGTGACTTTACTAGATCTAACAATATTGCTGACGCCAGTATCAGCTCTTCAGCATTCAAATCTTGTTTAACTCCGTGATAGTACTCGTCATCCCCGTAGTGCCACGAGACAACTTTATTTGATGTATAGGGGATGGGCCAAGGAATGGTGATGATCAACGGTGCAATTCTTTGAACAAATGTAATTCTAACAGGCTTTCTCGAGGAAGCCTTGGAAGAATTGTCGAAAATGGTGATTATAACAACTTCTTTAGTAGGAACCAAAGGAACAAAAGTCTTCTCAAACAGAATTTCTTTATTATCCATCAGGCGTTGGACACCTGACTTCAAAAGATGGCAACCGGTAGGTAGGACGCCACATAGATGGCAACCTTCGTCACAGCCCGGAAATAAATCGGCTAACAGAAGGTTCTTCTTCACAGTCATCAATGGAGTAACAATGTATTTCACAGAAACCACAAATGAGTATTCATCTACAGTATTCACTCCATGCTTGGGCATAGGAGCAGTCACAACATTAGGCCTTTCAGGTGCTTCGAATTCAATCTCCTTAGCATCAATTAGGTCTTGCACCTTATTCTTCAAAACCCAACAGTCATTCGTATCGTGCCCCGGGCTATCAGAGTGAAAAGCACAGTGGGCGTTCGGATTGTACATGGGTGATGTTGTATTGGGATTCTTCGGGGCCTCCTTCAGAATCACCAAGTTGGTCTTTAATAACTGTGGCAGAATCTGAGATAAAGTCATGTTGAGCTGAGTGAATTGTCTTCGTGGCCTCTCGGCCCTTGGCTGATTGTTGCACTGAGGAGTAACAACAGGTCTTGATATAACCACCGCATTAACTGCTTGGCGGTGTTCCGGTCTATTGTGGCTTTTTGAAATGTAAACATCACTGGATTCCTTCTTAAAAGGCTTCTTCTCGATGCCTGATGAAGCACCCTTCTGTATCTTTCCAGATTTGATACCGGCCTCAATTCTTTCCCCGGTCATAATCAACTCTGTAAACCCGGACGATGAACTTCCAATCAGATGGTTGAAATATGGACCAGACAAGGTCCCCAAAAACATATCCACTATCTCCCTAGCAGCCAAGGGATGTTGCACTCTTCCAGCAAGGTCCCTCCACTTCTGAGCGTAGTCTTTGAAACCTTCGCCTGCACCCATGGACATACCCTGAAGTTGGGTACGCGTGGGAGCGAGGTCGGCATTATATTGGTACTGCTTGTAGAAAGCAGCAACCAAGTCCTCCCAATTACGGATACTAGCTCCTTCCAGCTGGTAAAACCATTCAAGCTGAGTCCCTGAGAGACTCTCTTGAAAGAAGTGAATCCAAAGGTTCTGCTCAGCGGTGTACGGCTGAATCTTTCTAACGTATGAGCAGAGGTGCAATTTTGGGCAAGAAACCCCGTCGTATTTAGCAAAGATTGGTGCTTTAAACTTGTGTGGAATCACCACCCCAGATGACAGACCCAAATCTCCAAAGTCCAAATCAGGCACTTTCTGAACTTCCATCGCGCTCAGCCGGTCTTCGAGCTGCTTATATCTATCCTCAGCCGGAGGATACTGGTCTTTGTCAAAGTCAGTCTCGTTGTCTGAAACCACTGGGCTAGGAGCCCTCCTTTCTTCCTGATTATCTCCCCCTCCATATGAGTGAGTCAAATCAACCTCTTCTCGTAAATTGTTTCCAAATCTGCGTCCCATATTCAGTAGGACCGTCTACTTCTTCTTCTTCTTATCTTTCAGGATAAGGGTCTTCAGATCTTGCTGACCCTTAGCCAAACTCATGAACAATTCCTGGAACTGGGTGTTTTGAGCTTGCAGAGCCTTGATGGCTTGTTCAGTTGATGTTTCAGAAGACATGATGCTGAAATAAACAGCAAAGAAGATGAGAAACCTGTAAGGGTACCTGTTATGAGGTGCATGCGAATGAAATGCGCATGATATGATTTCAAAGACTTTAGAGATTCAAATTCCTAAACCAAAATGAAACACACTTTTATTAGATAAACTTGAAATTCAATTGTTCAACAGATGCCTTTAAGGCGTTACAAGAAAGAAAAACTGAAAAGTAAATCAAAACTAGAAATAACAAAAGACAATCAACACTCACATGGTCGTTTCCCTTCGGTGCGGACATAGTCGTTGAGGATCTTCTCATTCTCCAATTGCCTTGTCAACTTTTGAATCTTCTGCTCTTGATCGTGATACTTTTCTCTGTAAGTATCCCGCTCTTCTCTCAGCTGCATCCAAGATCTCTTTAATGCTCCAATGTCAGTAGGCATGTATGGATGGAGGATGGTAGGAGGAACTCCTTCTTCATCAGCAACCTCAACAATTATAGGCAACACGGCTTCGTACGGCATTCCCAGCTTTTGGGCACGAATTCGAACCCATCAGAGATATGGCTCCATCGAAAGAGAAGTCTTTGCACCTAGCTCGTGCGGATCAGACCTGTGTACTCTATCCCAAGCTCGTATGAACCTGCGGCGTTGCTCGTCACTATCCCCTTAGAAGTCAAAGACAATGCTCGACATCAGCAACTCATGAGGTCCTTCCCTCATAGCTCTCCCAAACTGACGTAAGGCCAAGCACAGATTATAAGTGATCCCTCCATTGATTCCTAGAAGTGGGACATTGGGGTATTCCCCACAGCGATCAATAATAGCCACGTCTTCCATGCCCTTAATAGTCCAAATGATGTCCATGTGAGAGAGGGACATAATCCTGTAGGCCCAACCCATGCCTTCCTTTTTCTTCAAAACTGATTTGGGGAGGTGAGAAATAAACCACCTCACCAGCAATGGTGCACAACACATAAGGGTTCCCCGTTTCCGAGCAGTACGGGCATAAAGAGAGTGCAACATATCACCCAAGAGAGTGGGCACAGAATTACCGGACATGAAGGTCTTCACTGCATTCACGTTGACGAAAGAATCTGAGTTAGAAAACAACACCAAACCATATATGAGAAGAGCCAGAATGTCTTCAAATGCCTGAAAGTCTAGACTATCCCAGAACTGATTAGCCCGATCAACCAAGAATTTAACCAAAAAGCCTTTTGTCCCACTACGAGTTTCCCAATTAGACATTACCTCAGCCTTTGTCAGATGGAGGGCTGAAGCAATCTCTTCCAGCCTAAGGACTTTCTCCTAACCTGTGAATAGGGTCTGCTCTAGAATGGAGATACCAAGTAGATCAGAGAACTCTTCCAAGGTAGGGACCAACTGGTAGTCCGGAAAAGTAAAGCAATGGTACAGTGGATCAAAGAACTGGCACAAAACACTCATCATCTGTTCATCTAATCTGGAAGTGACCAAACCAAGGAGGTTCCCATGTGTTGTACCCCAAAATTTTCCCTCTCATATTTCTCAAGACATTGCAAGAAAAGTCTCCAAGTGTCTCAAAGATTGCTCAAGAGTTGGACAGCCAATCATCTCCTAAGGCAATCAACCCCAAATTAGGGTTTTGTGTTGCATCAAGATCCTTGAATACAAATGACCTCAATTTCTCCCCAATGTCCTAATATGTTCTCAAGGTCATCCATGTCAAATTTCAAGCCTTGCAGAGGAAGTTTGCTCAGTCAATTGCTCAAAGGGTCCAAAAATCGACTGTGTTAGGGCAAAAGTCAATTGTGACCTACAATTAGTCAAACTTAAGTATTTTTTGTCAACATTCTCATTTTGAAGGATATTTCATCATTTGATCAAGGGTTGATCATGATTTATCAAGGATTGCTCAAAATTCATCAAGACTCAAAAGTTGTTAAATTAGGGTTTTGCAGGAAAACTCAACTCAACTTTGACCAAGCATAACTTTCTCATACTTTATGAGAAATGACCCATCAAAAGCTCATTTTGAATAGAATGCAATTTCCTACAATCCATATTCATACCCCAAGATCAGAAAATTCACTCACAAGAAGTTATAAATTTGGACATTATAGGTCATTTTTGAAAATCAACAAAAACACCTTTTTTTCCAAAGCTTATAACTTGATCATGGAATATCAAAATTATATGAGACCAAAAGGGTTGGTTAGAGGACATCTAAAGCTTTCTAAAAAGTCATAGAACACTTATAAAAGTTCAAAATTGAATAAGTTATGCATTGTTGAAGTTGGGCATTTTTGCAAAATTGTCAAAAGTCAACTATCCCCAAAACTCCAAATTTTGTCAAAAGGGCCCATTCTTTTCCACTTGATTTGAGCTTGCATCATTGTCCACGTGTCCTAGCTTCAGCCATGTGTCCATTTACCAATTTTATTATTTGATTTTTTATTGAATTATTTCATTTTAAATCAAATTAAATCAAATTAAATCCCAAACTTTGATTACATGAGATCTTTTGCTATTTTCAGAACTGAATCATCATCATTAAGAGTATCAAATTCGTATCAAGCAATCCATGTGCAAAAAGATTGAGTTTTGACAATTTTGGAAGGTTTAGTAATGGTGAATCAAATCAAATTTCATGGCATTGATGTGGAAGGATTCAATCCATAATTCTCAACCTAATGCATTCTATAATACATAAGGAAGCTAGAGGGCACGAAAACAGGGTTAGAGGCTTCAAGAACAAGCAAAGAAAAACTTGAAAAAGTGATGAAAAAGTGAGAATTCAAAATCATAGAAAGAGAGATTTTCATAGGCAAAGAGCTATCCCAATCGATTGCTGGGTATTCACTCAACCTTCTGGGATAAAAAGCAAGCAATGTTCAACCTCATATAGCGCTGTAAGTATCACGTTTCTTGGCCCTGTATTCGAAATCATAGCTCTCTATTTTTGCATCATTCTGGTAAATCATGGACATATTTGTGATTCTTATGAGATTTCTAAACTTTTGGCAATACTTAATTTGATTTATATGAACTGTAATCTCATAACAGCATGGCTAGGGTTTCGTGTTGGATTTTAAGGATTTGCGTTTCAGGTGAAATTGAATCTCGTGATAGACATGGTTGCACTCAGGAGAGGGAGACGAACCTAACCATGCCTTTGGGGGTCGTTTTTATGGCCTGGAATTAATTTTTGGGTCGAGCTACGCATTTAGCTGCGGATCCAAATCCGCAGGTAAAGTTACAGGGGCTGGAGGTTGGGGATGAAGACGTGTCAATCCCCCAATGGCTGATTCAAAACACGCGCGCATTTTTTTATTTTTCTGGCATATAACGCATTTTCTCTTATTATTATTATTGCTTAACATATTAACAACTGAAGCACAATGGCCTAGTGGAAGCAAGCGTTGGCAACATCCAACAGGACCTGGGTTCGAATCCCAGGTCCCCCATGCTATTTGTTATAATTTTTCTTCAGGTAATCCGGTACAAACCTAGGCGTGAAGCTCATCATGCGCCCTCAAGCATCTGATGGCCAGATGGCCATAGGCCAAATCTGGTGATCCAGAGATGATGGTCTACCATGGATCCAGTCAACCAGCCCAGCGCTTAATGGGCCTTGGAATTGCTATTCTGACCTCCTTTTCAGGCCCATACTCCTTTCTCTCTATTTTTTTTTTGTTTTTTTGTTTTAATCATTTATTTATTATTTCTAATTTAACAATTAACCAATCATTTTTTTTTCTTTATAAAATTAAAACCAAAAAAATATTTTCTTTATTAAATTAAATTTTAGTATTTTATTTTATTAAGAAATTAATTTAATTAATTTAGGCTTTAATATTTTAGTATTTTAATGTATTTGCTCTCGGTTTGTAATAGCTTAATAGGACTTTTACTATTTTTCATCGCTTTATTTATTTTTCCGCATTTAAATTTCAAAGGGTTGCTTTTGGCAATGTAAATACCCGATGCCTTGTAATTTAATTTCCGCAATTTATTTTCCGCAAAATATAACTGTTAGATGTTTGATAATAGGAATGCATGACAAGAATGAACGTTTAACCTAAAATCAACTTAGATCACCATTAACATGTAAAAAGATAAAATTAACTGAAAAAACGACACACTCGCACATGCGCACTCTTAGGGTGCACCCCACTTGGTTGCCTTCGTACACGGTCACTAAGTATAGGTTACTTTAGAGGTTGCCCTCTTGTCTAAAAGATCATAGTCGCCTCGAAACGGTTGCCTCGGATATTGTTGCCTCAAATAAATGATCTAAGACATTAGGGTTACTGCTAAGGCATCCTAACATTGCTTTGGTGACCGTAAGTCCCTAAATTCGAATTGACCCTTAAACTCCAACGACAGTGCTACCTACTCATCAATAGTGGGATATCATTGTCTAAAGGAAGATAGCATAGAACGATTCCTTTTTCGAGTAGGTAGATGGTTCTTAAATACTTGCTCTTTCAAAAAACAAAAACTTTTCACACTTACACTTTTTCGAATAAAGTTTTCAAAAAACACTTCATACGCTCTTGAGGACAGAAGAAAGAGTTAAATCAAAGTTTCAAACAAAAACTTTTTCAAACCCACAAGCACAAAGAAAACAGTTTTGAAAACAATTGAGCAAGTACCTAAGAGCCCGTGGATAACCACGGATAAAAAGGGTGCTAATACCTTCCCTTTCTATAATCTACCCCCCGAACCCGAGAAATATCTCGAAAAAGGAATTTTTCTGTGCTTTTTTCCTTTCCTTGTTGGATAAAATAAAAGTCGGTGGCGAATCTTGCTTACCGTGAAATTTTGTGAAAACAAACGCAAAACGCAAACCAACATTCCAAAAAATAGTCAGTTCTTTCCCACTGTATCACAGAACTGGCGACTCTGCTAGGGACGCTTATAAGTGGGGTGTACCTTAGGAATAGTTCATAATGTTTTCAATTGCTTGACTTGTATGCTTTATATTTGTGGGCTTGTATCGGAGTTACTATAGATCCTAACCCGGATCTGGGGGATACCCTTTAGGTAAGTAGCAATAAACTGTGAGGGAATTGTACGACGTAGACCGATACGGTTGAAGCAGTAGCTATGTTGGTGTGGCACTTTAGTATGTACCGATATCCCTTGTGGCGCAACGAGGAGAATATGGGTCTGTTAAGGGGTCATTAAGCACCAACTGACCTTAGAACCTTTAAATTGACCAACTTGGCCATAGAACAGTAGAAGTATGCTACACTCATTGAGACTAAACTCTCGCGATGATTCCGGCTGCAAGAAAAGGTTGCTAAACTGGAACTATGACCGATTGAGGGTAGTCAGTGATATTGAGATCCTCTAGAACCCGGTTACTATTTTTTAGGACAGGTTTAAACCAACTGAACTGAAAGAGGGTAGTACCTAGACTCCTTGCCAGCCTGAAATCTAAGGGCTCTCTGTGTGACTTGTGTGCCTTTACCATGTTTGCTATTTGTGGATACTTGTGGTGTGCTTTCTATCATGACATCATGACATCATAACATTGCATACATCTTGCATTGGACTAACCTATTTCAAAGACAGGAGGGATTCATCTTTGTTCTATTTTGAAGGTCATGGCACCCATGCGTAGAAACACCATCCGGATCAACTTTGTCCAGGTTCCCACTATGCTTAAAGAATTGGTTGCAAAATGTCAGATACTACTTCCTTTATCAGAAGACATGGGCATCTTCTTGGTTTGGTCACCTCCAAATTGGACGAGCAGATGATGATTGTCCTAGTCCAGTTCTTTGATCCACTGTACTATTGCTTTACTTTTTAGGACTACCAGTTGGTCCCTACCTTGGAAGAATTATCTGATCTGCTCGGTATCTCTATTCTGGAGCAAACCCCGTTTACAGGTTGGGAGAAGATCCTTAGGCCGGAAGAAATTGCTTCAGCCCTTCATCTGACAAAGGCTGAGGTAATGGATAATTGGGAAACTCGTAGTGGAGCAAAGGGCTTTTTGACTAAGTTCTTGGTTGGTAAGGCTAATCATTTCTGGGATATTCTAGACTTACAGGCATTCGAAGATATTCTGGCTCTTCTGATATATGGCTTGGTATCGTTTCCTAACTCTGACTCCTTTGTTGATGTGAATGCGGTAAAAATCTTCATCTATGGTAATCCTGTACCCACTCTCTTTGGTGACATTCTTCATCAGCTTTATGCCCATACTGCTCGGAAACAGGGAACCTTGATGTGCTGTGCTCCCCTGTTGGCGAGGTGGTTTATTTCTCACCTCCCCAAATCAGTTCTGAAGAACAAAGAAGGCATGGGCTGGGCTTATAGGGTTATGTCTCTCTCTCTCTCTCTCTCACAATGACATCATTTGGACTATTAAGGGTATGGACGAGGTGGCCATTATTGATCGCTGTGGGGAATACCCCAATGTTCCACTAATAGGAACCAATGGAGGAATTACTTACAATCCATGCTTGGCCTTATGTCAGTTTGGGCGAGTCAGAAGGGAAAGACCTCATGAGCTGCTAATGCCTAGTATAATCTTTGATTTCTAAGGGGATAGTGACGAGAAACGCTGCAGATTCATAAGGGCTTGGGATAGAGTACACAGATCTGATCCACAGGAGTTGGGTGCAAAGACTTCTCTACAATTGGAACCATATCTCTGATGGGTTCGCATACGTTCCCAAAAGCTGGGAATGCCCTATGAAGTCGTCTTGCCTATTATTGTTGAAGTTGCTGATGAGGAAGGGGTTCCTCCTACTATCTTACACCCTTACATGCCTACTGACATTAGGGCATTGAAGAGATCCTGGATGCAGCTAAGGGAAGAGCGGGATACTTATAGAGAAAAGTATCACGAGCAAGAGCGAAAGATCCAGAAGTTGACAAGGCAGTTGGAGAATAAGCAGATCACCAACGACTATGTCAGCACTAAAGGCAAACGACCATGGGAGCGCTGATGTCCTTTGATTATTTCCAGTTTTTATTTACTTTTCATTATTTCCTTTCTTGTAACGCCTTAAGGGCATTTGTTGAACAATTTAATTTCAAGTTTATCTAATAAAAGTGTGTTTCATGTTTAGTTTACGAATTTGAATCTCTCAATGTCTTTGAAATCATAGCATACGCATTTCACTTCATGCATCTCATAGCAGGTACCCTTACAGGTCTCTTATCTTCTTCGCTGTTTATTCAGCATCATGTCTTCTGAACCATCAACTGAACAAGCAATTAAGGCCCTGCAGGCTCAAAACGCCCAGTTCCAGGAATTGTTCTTGAATTTGGCTAAGGGTCAGCAAGATCTGAAGGCCCTTATCTTGAAAGAGAAGAAGAAGAAGAAGAAGAAGAAGAAGAAGAAGAAGGTCCTATTTAACATGGGCCACAGGTTTGGAAACAGGCTACGAGATGAAGTTGATTTGACCACCTCATCTGGAGGGAAAGATAGTCAGGAAGAAAGGAGGGCTCCTAGCCCTGTGGTTTCAGACAACGAGACAGACTTCGACGAAGACCAGTATCCTCCGGTCGAGGATAGATACAAGCAACTGGAAGACCGGTTGAGTGCGATGGAAGTATAGAAAGTGCCTGGTCTGGACTTTGGTGATTTAGGTCTGTCATCTGGGGTGGTGATTCCCCACAAGTTCAAAGCACCAGCCTTTGCTAAGTACGACGAAGTTTCTTGTCCAAAACTGCACCTCCGTTCATATGTGAGGAAGATTCAGCCGTACACCACTGACAAGAATCTCTAGATCCACTTCTTTCAAGACAGTCTCTCAGGGGATCAGCTTGAATGGTTTTACCAGCTAGAAGGAGCCAGTATCCGTAGTTGGGAAGATTTAGCCGCTGCTTTCTACAAGCAGTACCAATACAATGTCGACCTTGCTCCCACGCGTACCCAACTCCAGGGTATGTCAATGGGTGCGGGCGAAGGTTTCAAAGATTATGCTCAGAAATGGAGGGACCTCGCTGGAAGAGTGCAACCACCCTTGGCTGATAGGGAGTTAGTTGATATGTTTCTGGGGACCTTGTCTGGTCCGTATTTCAACCATCTAATTGGAAGTTCATCATTCGGGTTTGCAGAGCTAATCATGATCGAGGAAAGGATTGAGGCTGGTATTAAGTCTGGTAAAATATAGAAGGGGACTTCATCAGGCACCGAGAATAAGCCTTTTAAGAAAGAGTCCAATGCTGTTTACAGTTCGAAAAGCCAGAATAGACCTGAACATCTCCAAGTTGTTAATGCGGTAGTTATATCAAGGCCTGCTGGTGCTCCTTAGCACTACAATTAGCCAAAGGCCGAGAGACCGCGAAGGCAATTCACTCAGCTCAACATGACTTTATCTCAGATTCTGCCACAGTTACTGAAAACCAGTCTAGTGATTCCAAGGGAGGCCCCGAAGAATCCCAACACTACATCACCAAAGTATAACCCTAATACCCGTTGTGCTTTTCACTCTGATAGCCCGGGGCATGATACAAATGATTGTTGGGTTTTGAAGAACAAAATACAGGACTTGATTGATGCTAAGGAGATCGAGTTCAAGGCGCCTGAAAGACATAATGTTGTGACTGCTCCCATGCCCAAGCATGGAGTAAATGCTGTAGATGAAGACTCGTTTGTGGTTTCTGTGAACGACATTGTTACCCCTTTAATGACTGTGAAGAAGAACCTTTTGTTAGCCGGTTTATTTCCGGGCTGTGGCGAAGGTTGCCGTATGTGTTTTGTCCTACCTACCGGTTGCCATCTTTTGAAGTCAGATGTCCAACGCCTGATGGATAATAAAGAAATTCTGTTTGAGAAGACTGTTGTTCCTTTAGTTCATACTGAAGAAGTTGCTATTATCACCATTTTCGACAATTCTTCCAAGGCTTCCTCGAGAAAGCCTGTTAGAATTACATCTGTTCCAAGAACCGCGCCGTTTATCATCACTGTTCCAGGGCCTATCCCCTATACATCTTATAAAGTTGTCCCTTGGCACTACGGGGCTGATGTTTATTATCACAGAGTTAAACAAGATTTGGATGCTGATACTGACGTCAGCAATATTGTTGGACCTGCTAAAGTCACCCGCAGCGGAAGACTTTTCTCCCCTGATATCTGTCCACCAACTTCCCAGAAACCTGTTGTTATTACACCTGCCAGTGTACCTGCTACTGTCCCTATTTAAGTTCCCATTCTTACCCCTGTTGCCGAGTCGTCTGACGCTCGGGGCAAAGGGACCATCGGTGATCCTGCCCAGACGGAGGGACCAAAGAAAATTAATGTTGAAGCCTCTATACAAGAGATGAAGGAGATTTTGAAGATTATCAAAAAGAGTGACTACAATGTAGTCGAGCAGCTGGGGCAAACCCCGTCCAAAATCTTTATGTTGTCACTGTTGCTATGCTCAGAAGCCCATGCCAAGGCTCAGATTGCATTCCTGAAGACTGCACAAGTACCTCAAGAAACATCAGCTGATCAGTTTAAAGATTGCGTGGCTAGTATGACTGCTGATAATTGGTTGGGTTTCTCTGACACCGACTTGACTGCTAAAGGGAAGAATCATAACAATGCCCTACATCTCTCCATTGAATGCAAGGGCACTACTCTTGCTCATGTATTGGTGGATACTGGTTCCTCATTGAATGTTTTGCCTAAGAAAGCTCTAGACCGGTTGGACTATGAGGGGTTGGAGCTGAAACCAAGTAACATTGTTGTCGGGGATTTTGATGGGTCTAAGAGGATGGTGCATGGATAAGTGGATATTCCGATTAAGGTTGGTTCTCAGGTTTTCGCCTCTACATTCTATGTGATGGACATTCGGCCATCTTATTCATGTTTGTTGGGTCGTCCGTGGATCCACAAAGCTGGGGCAGTGACGTCTATGCTCCACCAGAAGCTAAAGTACCCGGTAAAAGGGAAGATTGTGACAGTACAAGGAGAGGAGGAGTACATGGTGAGCCACCTCAACTCTTTCTGATATGTAGAGATGGATGGGGAGTTCATTGAGACCGCGTTCCAACATTTTGAAGAGGTTCCCCAGACACTGGCGTTAGCTGAGACTGTTGCTGAAGATCCTCCTATGAAGATGGCTTTCTTCAAGGATGCCCGAGCTGTTGTCGAGAAAGGTGGGTGTGCAAATTGGGGCCAGCTCCCTAATTTTGCACAGAAGACTAACAAGTTTGGTTTGGGTTTCACTGTAGAAGCTCAGAAGGTTGTTCGGAATGCACGGATCGGAAGACCTCCCCTGTTCATCAGCAATTCAGGAGTGAATGACATTGAAGACGATGTGGAAGAGTCTGAATTCGACAGTTGGATCTATCCTACTATTGATAATGGACTAAGCAACTGGACAGCAAAGGACTTCATCCCAATTTCTTTTGTTACCCAATAATGAGACTTTTGTTTTGAATTTGTAACAAACAATGTTTTAAACTTTACGGCCCGGTGTCTTACCCGGGGCACCATGGCTTCATTTGTGAGGGCTTTATGTGTGTCATTTTCATATATCATTAATAAAAGCATTGGACGTTTCTTGCATTTCAAATCTTGCGCTCCTTGTTTTTCTTTTATTATATTGCAAAACAGATATTTTACACACACTCACATATACAGGTTTACATCCACTCTGGATCTCACTGGTAACGACTCTGCTACTGCCAGTTATAACTTTGAAAGTCTGATCAACTTAGCCGAAGATGAAGGTGAAGATGATTGCGAAGTGCCTGGTGAACTTGTAAGACTGTTACTTCAGGAAGAGAGGGCTATACAGCCGCATGAAGAGCCCGTGGAATCAGTAAATCTGGGTACAGATATAGACAAGAAAGAGGTCAAGATTGGGGCAAATCTGGAGCTTAGTATGAAGCAACGGTTGATTCAGATGTTGCGTGACTACGTTGAGATATTTGCCTGGTCTTATGAAGATATGCCTGGGTTGGATACCGATATTGTGGTTCACCGATTGCCTACCAAGGAAGACTGTCCTCCAGTGAAACAGAAGGTCCGCCGAATGCGCCCAGATATGTCTAAGAAAATCAAGGTTGGAGTTATGAAACAGTTCAACGCCGGTTTTCTAGCAGTTACTTCTTACCCACAGTGGGTGGCTAACGTGGTTCCAGTGCCGAAGAAGGATGGTAAGGTTCGAATGTGTGTCGACTATAGGGATCTGAACAGGGCAAGTCCTAAGGATGATTTCGCTCTGCCTCATATCGACATTCTGGTTGACAACACCGCACAGCATAAGGTATTTTCCTTTATGGATGGTTTCTCCGGTTATAATCAAATTAAAATGGCTCCCGAAGACATGGAGAAGACAACCTTTGTTACTCAATGGGGTACCTTTTGCTACAAGGTCATGCCTTTTGGATTGAAGAACGTTGGGGCAACGTATCAGCGTGCCATGGTTGCTTTGTTTCATGACATGATCCATCATGAGATTGAGGTATACGTCGACGATATGATTGCAAGATCCCAGACCGAGGAAGAATACCTGGACCATCTGCAGAAATTATTCGACAGGTTAAAGTTGTACAAGCTGAGGTTAAACCCGAACAAGTGCACCTTCGGGGTGAGATCTGGTAAGCTGCTGGGTTTCGTTGTAAGTGACAAAGGTATTCAGGTAGATCCGGCAAAGGTGAAAGCTATACAGGAAATGCCAGCTCCCAGAACAGAAAAAGAAGTCAGAGGCTTTCTGGGACGTTTGAACTACATTGCCTGATTCATCTCGCACCTGACTGCTACTTGTGAGCCAATCTTCAAGTTACTGAAGAAAGATCAAGTGGTACGATGGAATGATGAATACCAGACCGCTTTCGAAAGAATCAAAGAGTATCTCCAAGAGCCACCCATTCTGATGCCTCCAGTCAAAGTGAGACCTTTGATCTTATACTTGACAGTACTCGATAACTCAATGGGGTGTGTGATGGGGAAGCATGACGAGTCTGGACGAAAAGAGCATGCTATTTATTACCTTAGAAAAAAGTTTACCGACTGCGAGACTCGATACTCGTTGCTCGAGAAAACTTGTTGCGCTTTGGCATGGGCTGCTCGCCGGCTGAGACAATATATGCTGACTCACACTACTCTATTGATATCAAAGATGGATCCAATCAAGTATATCTTCGAGAAGCCTGCCTTATCCGAAAGAATAGCAAGATGGCAGATGATATTGACTGAGTATGACATCCAATATACGACCCAAAAGGCAATTAAGGGAAGTGTGTTGGCAGACCATTTGGAACATCAAGCAGTGGATGATTACCAGTCTATGAACTTTGAATTCCCGGACGAGAATATCATGATAGTGACTGACTGTGAGATACCTGGACCGGATGAAGGACCCGAGAAAGGATCCCGATGGTCTATGTACTTTGATGGAGCTTCAAACTCTTTGGGCAATGGAATTGGCGCCGTGATCATATCTCCTAAAGGCTCTCATACTTCATTCACAGCCCGACTATGATTCAACTGCACCAACAATATGGCGAAGTATGAAGCGTGCATCATGGGTCTTCGAGCAGCAATTGACCTGAGGATTAAGTTCTTGAGTGTTTTCGGAGATTCCGCTCTCGTGATCAGTCAGATCAAATGAGAGTGGGATACGAAACACCCTAACCTTATTCCTTACATGGAGTATGTATTGACGTTGCTTCCCCATTTCGAGGAGGTAACCTTTGAACACTTCCCAAGAGAGGAGAATCAATTGGCGGACACGCTGGCTACGATGTCTTCTATGTTCAAAGTCAATTGGGATAACGAAGCTCCCCAGATTATCATTGAAATATTGGACGAACCTGCACATTGCTGCGACATTGAGACTGAAGAGGTAGCAGATAAACCCTGGTTTCATGAGGTGAAGAGGTATCTTGAGGCTCAGGAATACCCCGAGGGTGCATCTGTTAATGATAAGAAGTTTCTGAGGAGGTTCGCGGCAAAGTTCTTCATCAGCAATGGCATTATTTACAAGCATAACCATGATTCGACCTTATTGCGTTGTGTGGATAAGAATGAAGCAGAAAGGATCATGGAAGATTTACACGAAGGTACTTTCGGAACTCATTTCAGTGGACACACCATAGCAAAGAAAATCCTTTGGGTAGGATATTTTTGGTCCACAATAGAAGCCGACTGTTATCATCATTCTCGGACCTGTCACAAGTGCCAAGTCTATGCTGATAAGGTGCACATACCTCCAGTTCCTATGAACGTCTTGAGAGCTCTGTGGCCTTTTGCAATGTGGGGCATTGATATGATCGGTGAGATTAGACCTACAGTGTCCAACGGGCATCATTTTATCCTGGTAGTTATTGATTACTTTACAAAGTGGGTTGAAGCAGCTTCCTTTGCTACTGTAACCAAGAACATCGTGGCACGGTTTATTCGGCACAATCTGATCTGTCAGTATGGTGTACCAGAGAGGATCATTACGGACAATGGTACTAATCTCAACAATAAGATGATCACTGAGCTCTACAAACAGTTCAAGATACAACATCACAACTCTTCTCCCTACCGGCCGAAGATGAATGGGGATGTAGAAGCGGCTAATAAGAACATTAAGAAGATTGTGCAGAAGATGACAATGACATACAAAGACTGGCACGAGATGTTACCATTTGATCTTCATGGGTACCGTACCTCAGCGCGGATGTCAATAGGGGCAACACCCTATTCCCTGGTATATGGCATGGAGGCTGTATTACCCATTGAAGTTCAGATACCCTCTCTTAGGATTATGAAGGATGCAGGTTTGAGTGAAGATGACTGGATCAAGACCCGGCTTGATCAGCTGAACCTAATCGACAAAAAGAGACTTACTGCTATTTCTCATGGTCAAACGTATCAAAAGCGGATGATCAAGGCATTTAACAAGAAAGTTAGACGACAAGAGTATCAAGTTAGGGACCTGGTTATCAAGCGCATTATCCTACCTCAAGGTGACCCCAAGGGCAAATGGACCCCTACTTACGAAGGGCCATTTGTGGTCAAGAACATTTTCTCAGGAGGAGCTATGATTCTAACCACCATGGATGGTGAAGCCCTTCCTCACCTTGTCAATGCAGATATAGTGAAAAGATACTACGCATAATCAAAGACCCGCTAGGTTGACTGGCCTAGGCAAAAATAAGGGCTTCTCGGCGAACCAAAAGGGTTCGGGCAAAAATAATGGATGAAAATGAAAAATCTGTACACCCGGTAAGTCGAAAACCTGAAAAGGCGGCTTGGGAAAAAAAGGGTATCCCGGTAGTCTAAAAACCAGAAAGGGCGGTCTAGGCAAAAATTAGGGATCAAAGCGTTACACTATGTCTCATTGGATCACCTTGCAACCAGACTTCGATATCAACTGTCAAGCTCGGACGACACTAATCAATCTGATTCATCTTCAACCAAGTAACAAAGTGATGAGATGCTCGAGGACATAAAGGCAATAGCAGAGTTGGAACCCAGTGAAATTATTCACATAGCTGTTTTGTTTAGTTTTTCACAAATTGTGTAAATTCTATTATTTGGCGGAGTTCTCTTACTAGGACGTCAGCCTCTTGTACAAAAACGCCTATTTACAGGCCAAACTTTAAAATCAATACAATTCATTTTCAAAAAAATTTCAAATTGTTTCTTCTTTATCTGTTTTGTTTTGCAAAGAACGTCCAATGTTCATTTTTGATATATGCACTTGACATTAACTGTTGCTCATAAATATTTGCATGCGAAACAAAAAGATGATTACTGGTAATATCAGAAACAAGGGCAGATGAGAATTGTTCAAGCTGTATAGTTGCTCTTTCCACCAGGTACAAGGTAAATTCAGCTGAAGAATATGGCTAAGGTACTTTCACTCCCCGCAGAAAAAAAACAGTAATATTAGCTCTCCCCAGCTGAGACTTGCAATTATGAATGAATCGGTAATATTCTCCCCCAAGCAGAGTTTATCTACCATTAACACTGAAAAGGCTTAATACCCCCGACAGTCTTAATATTCCTCGACGGAGTATAAGAATATTCCCCGGCAGAATACAAGATATCCCCAGTAGAGTTAAAATTTTCCCAGCGCAGTCTGAAAAAGCTTCCCCAGTGGAGTTAAGGAATCATCCCCAGTAGACTCCGGAAGTTCGTCCCCGCGGAGTATAAAAATAAATATCCCCAGCCGAGTTCATAGGAAGATTGTCCCCATTAGAAGCTCAAAGGATTATCCCCATTAGAGTCTAAAAGGTTATCCCCGGTGAAGTAGCAACTGAAAGATCATCCCCAGCGGAGTTCTTTCCTTTCACAAACAGGAATTCAACCCCCAACAGGATTCAGTATCACCAGTAACGGTAATTCCTCCCCAACGAAATTTATCAGTGGAATCTTCAGCAGAGCATCTTTTCCCCACAGAGTAATCCCCTCATCAGTTTTATTCCCCAACGGAGTTATCTTCTCCTGCAGGTTTATTCTCACCATCATCTTCGTTCGTCATCCCCAGCAGATACGAAGAATCCAACTCTATTCTCCAGCAGCTATCCGGGATTTATTTTCCCCAACTAAAACATTACATTTCCATATATCATGATACATACATATACGCATCATACAACACAATCTCATTTATTTTGAGAACATCATTGCTTGATCCATATCATGCATTGCATATGACTGACCTTTACCTTTCAGGAAGGATGCAGTTAACTTCTCAGCAGTCGAAGACCTGACCGGTTCTTAAATCTCAACTGAATTATCCTTGGTTGAATTTCAGATAAGGTTCTCAATCTCGACAATTTTCCTTCGTCATAGTGTGGACGAGTTCTGTAATCTCAACGGTATACTACGTTGAAGACCAGACAGTTCCTAGATCTTGATGAAGATGTTTCCTCCGTCATAGTGTGGACGAGTTCTATAATCTCAACGGTATACTACGTTGAAGACCAGACAGTTCCTAGATCTTGATGAAGATGTTTCCCTCCGTCATAGTGTGGACGAGTTCTAAAATCTCAACGGTATACTACGTTGAAGACCAGACAGTTCCTAGATCTTGACGAAGATGTTTCCCTCCGTCATAGTGTGGACGAGTTCTACAATCTCAACGGTATACTAAATTGATAACCAGACAATTCCTAGATCTTGATGAAGATGTTTCCCTCCGTCATAGTGTGGACGAGTTCTACAATCTCAATGGTATACTACGTTGAAGACCAGACAGTTCCTAGATCTTGATGAAGATGTTTCCCTCCGTCATAGTCTGGACGATTTCTAAAATATCAACAGTATACTACGTTGAAGACCAGACAGTTCCTAGATCTTGATGAAGATGTTTCCCTCTGTCATAGTGTGGACGAGTTCTACAATCTCAACGGTATACTATGTTGGGACCAGACAGTTCCTAGATCTTGATGAAGATGTTTCCCTCCGTCATAGTGTGGACGAGTTCTATAATCTCAACGGTATACTATGTTAAAGACCAGACAGTTCCTAGATCTTGATGTTTTCCTCCGTCATAGTGTGGACGAGTTCTACAATCTCAACGGTATACTACGTTGAAGACCAGACAGTTCCTAGATCTCCATGAAGATGTTTTCCTCCGTCAGAGTGTGGACGAGTTCTACAATCTCAACGATATACTACGTTGAAGACCAGACAGTTCCTAGATCTTGATGTTTTCCTCCGTCATATTGTGGACGAGTTCTACAATCTCAACGGTATACTACATTGAAGACCAGACAGTTCCTAGATCTTGATGAAGATGTCTTCCTCCGTCATAGTGTGGACGAGTTCTACAATCTCAACGGTATACTATGTTGAAGACCAGACAGTTCCTAGATCTTGATGAAGATGTTTTCCTCCGTCATAGTGTGGACGAGTTCTACAATCTCAACGGTATACTACGTTGAAGACCAAACAGTTCCTAGGTCTTGATGAAGATGTTTCCCTCTGTCATAGTGTGGACGAGTTCTACAATCTCAACGGTATACTACGTTGAATACCAGTCAGTTCCTAGATCTTGATGAAGATATTTCCCTCCGTCATAGTGTGGACGAGTTCTATAATCTCAACGGTATACTACGTTGAAGACCAGACAGTTCCTAAATCTCAATAAAAGATAGACTTCCCCAGCGGAATCTTCTACAAACAACAGGTGTGCAAATTCTCGCTAAGGAATCTCTTATGCGATCGATGCTCCTGCAGGTGGAATCTGTAAGCCCATCCTCCTACCAACAATCTCCAAATGGCATCTTTAAGCTCATTCCCAACATCACAAGGCTGACACCACTTCATGCGAGTGCAAATTTCTGGGCACTCAGTGTTCAATCATCTTCTACCTTCGGATCACGAAAGGCACGGAAGCCAATCTACATCCTCAGGTTTAAGAAGATTGAACAGGGGCAGCTTTTGTACCCCAAAATTTTCCCTCTCATATTTCCCAAGACATTGCAAGAAAAGTCTCCAAGTGTCTCAAAGATTGCTCATGAGTTGGACAGTCAATCATCTCTTAAGGCAATCAACCCCAAAATAGGGTTTTGTGTTGCATCAAGATCCTTGAATCCAAATGACCTCAATTTCTCCCCAATGTCCTAATATGTTCTCAAGGTCATCCATGTCAAATTTCAAGCCTTGCAGAGGAATTTTGCTCAGTCAATTGCTCAAAGGGTCCAAAAATCGACTATGCTAGGGCAAAAGTCAACTGTGACCTACAAATAGTCAAACTTAAAGATTTTTTGTCAACATTCTAATTTTGAAGTATATTTCATCATTTGATCAATGGTTGATCATGATTCATCAAGGATTGCTCAAAATTCATCAAGACTCAAAAGTTGCTAAATTAGGGTTTTGCAGGAAAAGTCAACTCAACTTTGACCAAGCATAACTTTCTCATACTTTATGATAAATGACCCATCCAAAGCTCATTTTTAAGAGAATGCAATTTACTACAATCCATATTCATACCCCAAGATCAGAAAATTCACTCACAAGAAGTTATAAATTTTGACATTATAGGTCATTTTTGAAAATCAACAAAAACACCTTTTTTTCCAAAGCTTATAACTTGATCATGGAATATCAAAATTATATGAGACCAAAAGGGTTGGTTAGAGGACATCTCAAGATTTCTAAAAAGTCCAATAACACTTCCAAAAGTTCAAAATTGAAGAAGTTATGCATTGTTGAAGTTGGGCATTTTTGCAAAATTGCCAAAAGTCAACTATCCCCCAAACTCCAAATTTTGTCAAAAGGGCCCATTCTTTTCCACTTGATTTGAGCTTGCGTCATTGTCCACGTGTCCTAGCTTCAGCCATGTGTCCATTTACCTATTTTATTATTTTATTTGATTTTTTATTGAATTATTTCATTTTAAATCAAATTAAATCCCAAACTTTGATTACATGAGATCTTTTGCTATTTTCAGGACTGAATCATCATCATTAAGAGTATCAAATTCGTATCAAGCAACCCATGTGCAAAAAGATTGAGTTTTGACAATTTTGGAAGGTTTAGTAATGGTGAATCAAATCAAATTTCATGGTATTGATGTGGAAGGATTCAATCCATAATTCTCAACCTAATGCATTCTATAATACATAAGGAAGCTAGAGGGCACGAAAACAGGGTTAGAGGCTGCAAAAACAAGCAAAGAAAAACTTGAAAAACTGGTGAAAAAGTGAGAATTCAAAATCATAGCAAGAGAGATTTTCATAGGCAAAGAGCTATCCCAATCGATTGCTGGGTATTCACTCAACCTTCTGGGATCAAAAGCAAGCAATGTTCAACCTCTTATAGCGCTGTAAGTATCATGTTTCTTGGCCCTGTATTCGAAATCATAGCTCTCTATTTTTGCATCATTCTGGCAAATCATGGACATATTTGTGATTCTTATGAGATTTCTAAACTTTTGGAAATACTTAATTTGATTTATATGGACTGTAATCTCATAACAGCATGGCTAGGGTTTCGTGTTGGATTTTAGGGATTTGCGTTTCAGGTGAAATTGAATCTCGTGATAGACATGGTTGCACTCAGGAGAGGGAGACGAACCTAACCATGCCTTTGGGGTCGTTTTTATGGCCTGGAATTAATTTTTGGGTCGAGCTACGCATTTAGCTGCGGATCCAAATCCGCAGGTAAAGTTACAGGGGCTGGAGGTTGGGGACGAAGACGTGTCAATCCCCCAATGGCTGATTCAAAACACGCGCGAATTTTTTTATTTTTTCTGGCATATAACACATTTTCTCTTATTATTATTATTGCTTAACATATTAACAACTGAAGCACAATGGCCTAGTGGAAGCAAGCGCTGGCAACATCCAACAGGACCTGGGTTCGAATCCCAGGTCCCCCATGCTATTTGTTATAATTTTTCTTCAGGTAATCCGGTACAAACCTAGGCGTGAAGCTCATCATGCACCCTCAAGCATCTGATGGTCAGATGGCCATAGGCCAAATCTGGTGATCCAGAGATGATGGTCTACCATGGATCCAGTCAACCAGCGCGTATGGAATCCAAAAAGTCAACCAGGCCAGCGCTTAATGGGCCTTGGAATTGCTATTCTGACCTCCTTTTCAGGCCCATACTCCTTTCTCTCTATTTTTTTTTTTTGTTTTTTTGTTTTAATCATTTATTTATTATTTCTAATTTAACAACTAACCAATCATTTTTTTTCCTTTATAAAATTAAAACCAAAAAAATATTTTCTTTATTAAATTAAATTTTAGTATTTTATTTTATTAACAAATTAATTTAATTAATTTAGGCTTTAATTAGAAATAACTTTAATATATTTTTTGTAAATAATTAAAATCAATTAGACTTAATTATGTTTTACTAACATTGATTAATTTTATTTTCTTTCTTTAAATACCAAAAATCCAAAAATAAGTTATTTTCATTAATTAATTTAATAATTAACTTAGGATAGTTTCTTTCTTAAAATAAAAAAACCAAAAAATCATTTCCTTTAATAACAAAGGGTCAAAACCCTAAAACTCGCACTCGATTTAATTTCTCGCACGCGATTTATTTTCTTTTATATCATATTGTATTTGCTCTCGGTTTGTAATAGCTTAATAGGACTTTTACTATTTTTTATCGCTTTATTTATTTTTCTGCATTTAAATTTCAAAGGGTTGCTTTTGGCGATGTAAATACCCGACGCCTTGTAATTTAATTCCCGCAATTTATTTTCCCCAAAATATAATTGTTAGATGTTTGATAATAGGAATGCATGACAAGAATGAACGTTTAACATAAAATCAACTTAGATCACCATTAACATGTACAAAGATAAAATTAACTGAAAAAACAACACACTCGCACATGCGCACTCTTAGGGTACACCCCACTTGGTTGCCTTCGTACACGGTCACTAAGTATAGGTTACTTTAGAGGTTGCCCTCTTGTCTAAAAGATCATAGTCGCCTCGAAACGGTTGCCTCGGATATTGTTGCCTCAAACAAATGATCTAAGACCATAGGGTTACCGCTAAGGCATCCTAACATTGCTTTGGTGACCGTAAGTTCCTAAATTTAAATTGACCCTTAAACTCCAACGACGGTGCTACCTACTCATCAATAGTGGGATATCATTGTCTAAAGGAAGATAGCATAGAATAATTCCTTTTTCGAGTAGGTAGATGGTTCTTAGATACTTGCTCTTTCAAAAAACAAAAACTTTTCACACTTACACTTTTTTGAATAAAGTTTTCAAAAAACACTTCATACACTCTTGAGGACAGAAGCAAGAGTTAAATCGAAGTTTCAAACAAAAACTTTTTCAAACCCACAAGCACAAAGAAAACAGTTTTGAAAACAATTAAGCAAGTACCTAAGAGCCCGTGCATAACCACGGATAGAAAGGGTGCTAATACCTTCCCTTTCTATAATCTACCCCCCGAACCCGAGAAATATATCGAAAAAGGAATTTTTCTGCGCTTTTTTCCTTTCCTTGTTGGATAAAATAAAAGTCGGTGGCGACTCTTGCTTACCGCGACATTTTGCGAAAACAAACGCAAAATGCAAACTAGCATTCCAAAAAATAGTCAGTTCTTTCCCACCGCATCACACCATGTCTTATGATAAAGGAGGAAGTATCTGGAACCTTTGCAACCAATTCCTTAAGCTGAGCGGGAATCTGGACAAAGTTGATCCAAATAGTGTTTGTACACATGGGTGCCATGACCTACAAAACAGAACAAAGATGAATCCCCTATGTCTTTGAAATGGGTTAGTCCAATGCAATATGCATGCAATACCATGATGTCATGATGTCATGATAGAAACACACCACAAGTATTCACAAATAGCAAACATGGTAAGGGCACACAAGTCACACAGATAGCCCTTAGATTTCAGGCTGGCAAGGAGTCTAGGTACTACCCTCTTTCAGTTCAGTTGGTTCAAACCTGTCCTAGAAATAGTAATCGGGTTCTAGAGGATCTCAATATCACTAACCACCCTCGATCGGTCATAATTCCAGTTTAGCAACCTTTTCTTGCGGCCAGAATCATCGCGAGAGTTTGGTCTCAATGAGTGTAGCATACTGCTACTGTTCTATGGCCAAGTTGGTCAATTATAGGTGTTAATGTCAGTTGGTGCTTAATGACCCCGTAGAAGACCCATGTTCTCCTCGTTGCACCACAAGGGATATCGGTACAAACTAAAGTGCCACACCAATGTAGCTACTGTTTCAACCGTATCGGTCTACGCCGTACAGTTCCCTCACAGTTTATTGCTACTTACCTAAAGGGTATCCCCCAGATCCGGGTTAGGATCTATAGTAACTCCGATTCAAACCCACAAAGATAAAGCATACAAATCAAGCAATTGAAAACATTATGAACTATTCCTAAGGTACACCCCACTTATAATGTATCCCCAGCAGAGTCGTCAGTTCTGTGATACAGTGGGAAGAACTGACTGATTTTTGTAATGCTGGTTTGCGTTTTGCGTTTGTGTTTGCAAAATGTCGCGGTAAGCAAGAGTCGCCACCGAATTTTATTTTACCCAACAAGGAAAGGAAAAAAGCATAGAAAAATTCCTTTTTCGAGATATTTCTTGGGTTCGGGGGGTAGATTATAGAAAGGGAAGGTATTAGCACCCTTTCTATCCGTAGTTATCTACGGGCTCTTAGGTACTTGCTCATTGTTTTCAAAATTGTTTTCTTTGTGCTTGTGGGTTTGAAAATTTCTTATTTTAACTTCGATTTAACTCTTGCTTCTGTCCTCAAGAGTGTAATGAAGTGTTTTTGAAAACTTTGTTTGAAAAGGAGTGTAAGTGTGAAGAATTTGTTTTATTTTGAATGAGAAAGTATCTAAGAACCATCTACCTACTCGAAAAAGGAATCGTTCTATGTTTGTTTCCTTTAGACAATGTTATCCCACTATTAGTGAGTAGGTAGCACCGTGGTTGGAGTTTGAGGGTCAATTCGAAAGAGGGTCATACGGTCACTAAAGCA
Source organism: Vicia faba (assembly GCA_948472305.1). Lineage (NCBI taxonomy): Eukaryota > Viridiplantae > Streptophyta > Magnoliopsida > Fabales > Fabaceae > Vicia > Vicia faba. Next base: position 541,416,564 of record OX451737.1, read on the forward strand.
ACGTTAGGACGTCTTAGTGGTAACCCTAATGTCTTAGATCATTTATCCGATGCAACAACATCTGAGGCAACCGTTTCGAGGCGACTGTGATCTTTTAGACAAGAGGACGACCTCCAAAGTGACCTATACTCAATGACCGTGTACGAAGGCAAACAAGTGGGGTGTACCCTAAGAGTGCGCATGTGCGAATGTGTCATTTTCAGTTATTTTTATCTTTGCACATGTTAAGGGTGATCTAATTTGATTTTAAGATTAACATTCAGTCTTGTCATGCAAACCCTATTATCAAACATCTAGCAGTTATAATTTATGGAAATAAACTACGGAATTTAAATTACAAGGCGTCAGGTATTTACATCGCCAAAGACAAACCCTTTGAAAAATAAAGTAAATCGGTAAAAATAATTAAATGTCCTATTTAACTATTACAATTCGGAAGCAGGTACATTATTGGATAAAAATATATAAGGCGTGCAGGAAATTAAATCGAGTGCGAAATTTAGGGTTTTGACCCTTTTGAAAGAAAATGTATTTTTGGTTTTTGTTGTTTTTATTTGAGAAAATAAATTAATCCTAAGTTAAATAACTAAATTGAATTAATAAATTAATTAATGAAAAATAAATTATGACATATTTTTGGTTTTTTGTTATTTTAAGAAAGAAAATAAAATTAATTAAATTAGTAGTTAAAAACTAATTAAATCTATTTAATTTTAATTATTTACAAAAATGAATCAAAGTTTTCTAATTAAAAACCTAATCAATTAATAAGTTTATTAAAAAGAATAAAAGTTTAAAATTTGGTTGAACAAAAAATATTTTTGTGATTTTATTTGATAAAAAAAAGAATTTTGTTATTGGTTAGAAAATTAATTAAATGAAATAAAACAATTAAATTAAATAAAACAAAATAAATAAAGAGAGAGGAGTTGGGCCTGATTTTGAAGGGTGTGAGTAGCAAATCTGTAGGCCCAATAATGTTTGCTCGTTTGACTTTTTGGATCCAGTGCAGGCATGTTGACTTGGCCTCTTGGTGGACCTCCAATCACTGACCACCAGATCTGGCTCTTGGCCATCTGGCGCTTGGATGGAGGAGGGAGTATGGTGGGTTACAAGCTTGAGCGCGCATGTGATTATCTGAAAAACATGAAGAAAATACAAAGTGCTGGAGGCAGGGATCGAACCCCTGACCTCCAGCCTTGGAACACTTTAAAGCTGACATGGCAACCGCTGGGGCATGTTGTTGTTTCTTAACAATAATGCAAATAATATATTATGTAGAAAACAAATCCAATGCCAAAAAAACAAAAAACAAAATGCGCGCGATATTTGAATCCACCAATAGACGAATGACACGAATTCATCCCTGTCCTCCAAAACCTGTAAAAATTACCTGCGGATTTTCATCCGTAGCAAAAAACGCAACCTTGTTCTAAAATCTCCCTCAGGCCATATAAATACATTCCAAGAACATGGTTCAATTCGTCATGACCTTCTGATCACAACCATGTTCTTCTTATGGGTCAATTGTACCTGAAACAGAAAGCCCCAAAAAAACTTCAAGAACCCTAACTATGGTGGTTCTCCATATAAGCCAGATAAATGCAATTGAATATTATGAAAAGCTTGCAAATGTTCTTGTGATCACAAATATGCAACTATTTTGTTCAATGGATGCCAGAATAATGCAAATCGAAATCAAGAATATGGCTATGTCGCGTGAGACTTACAGTGCACTAGGGAGTCTGAAAATGCGTGGCTTGGATTGTAATAGCTTCTGGAGATGGCCAGCAATTGATTGAGACAACTCTCGCATCCTGAAACTGCCTCTAACCTGGATTTTGATCTCCAACTTTTTGTGATTTTTTTCATTTTTTGTTCTGCCTCTACCAATGCTTGCCAACCCTTATTTCGTGTCCTTTAGCTTGCTTATGTATTGTATGTTGCATTAGGTTCACAAACCTGGCCATAATCTCTCCACATTAATGCTCATGATTTTTATTTGATTCCACCATTAAAACCTTCCAAATTTGATTTGATTTGGATCTTTTTGTGCATACAAGCCTTGATTCGAATTTGATTGCAATGCTAGCTGTGACCAAAGCCTAAATTAACCAGAAAATCATGAGTTATCAATGTCTTGGATTTTATATGATTTTATTTGATTTAAAATGAATAAATTCAAATAAAAATCAAATTAAATAATAAAAATGAGATATGGGCACGTGGCTTAAGCTAGGGCACGTGGGCAATGATGCAAACTCAAATCAAGTGGAAAAGAATGGGCCCATTTGGCAAAATTTGAAGTTTTGGGGATAGTTGACTTTTGGCAATTTTGCAAAAAAGTCCAACTTCAACAATGCATAACTTCTTCAATTTTGAACTTTTGGATATGTTCTTGGACTTTCTGGAAAGCTTGAGATGTCCCCTAACCAACCCTCTTTGTCTCATCTCATTTTGATATTCCATGCTAGAGTTATAAGCTTTGAAAAAAAAGGTGTTTTTGTTGACTTTCAAAATGACCTATAATGTCCAAATTCATAATTTCTTGTGAGTGCATTTTTTGATCTTGGGATATGAAGATGGATTGTAGGTAATTGCATCCTCTTCAAAATGAGGTTTTGATGGGTCATTTCTCATAAAGTATGAGAAAGTTATGCTTGGTCAAAGTTGAGTAGACTTTTCCTGCAAAACCATAATTTAGTAACTTTTGAATCTTGATGAATTTTGAGCAATCCTTGATGAATCATGATCAACCCTTGATAAAATGATGAAATATCCTTTAAAATGAGAATGTTGACAAAAAATCTTGAAGTTTGAGTGTATTTGGGTCACAGTTGACTTTTGCCCTAGCACAACCGATTTTTGGACCTTTAAGCAATTGAATGAGCAAACTTCTTCTGCAAGGCTTGAAACTTGACATGGATGATCTTGAGAACATATTAGGAAATTAGGGGTCAATTGAGATCATTTGGACTCAAGGATCTTGATGCAACATAAAACCCTAATTTGGGGTAGACTGCCTTAGGAGATAACTTGTCTGGTCAATCCTTGAGCAACCTTGAGCCACTTGGAGATTTTTCTTGCAATGTTTTGAGAAATATGAGAGGGCAAATTTTGGGGTACAACACTCAGGAAAATCACAATCCTCATATGCTTCTTCTTCAGCTTGATAAATAGGAGTATCAAAGTCATAATGAGCCATAGTAGAGTCGCTATCAATATAAACAGTGGTGGAAGTGCATCTGCATGAACGACATTTTGGCGTTTTTAGTGACAGTGTGTGAAAAGAGAAACATTGCCATTCAAAAAAAAAAGGAAATGAAGCAAAATTTTGAATGCAAAAATGTCCTTTATTTCATGATAAACTTTTGAAAATAAACATGGTGGCCCTATACAAATGATCCACTACACCTTGGGCAGAGCGTAGGAATTATGATATGATAATAAAAGAAAACAAGAAAATTACTCCTCAGCGCTTGAAACTTGGATAACATCCACAGAAGTCCAATTGTTGAGTGTCTGGCCTGGAATACTCGGATGAATCCAATCTTCAATATTGTAGCCATCAACCCTATCGTCGCCAACTACATTGACGTGTCCTTCTTGAGCAGCACAAGGATGAGAAAACTTCACATGAGTAGATAAACTAGATGCTCTGGGAGTTGCACTCTGCTAACCTGGGCTAAAACCAAGACCAAATTTATTAAATTTTGGGGTAACTTCCAGCACCTGACCCCAACCTTCAGGGTTACCATTTTCCACCACAGCTCTCGCATCCTTGAGATAAGACATAATCGTTTCAGGCTTCTTTTTCTTCTCTGGGGGAGGAAAATTGACAGCATGAACTGTCTCAAACGCCTAAAATAAAGTCTCATGTATCTCGCCTTCAACTTCAACATAGAGGAATGATGTCAAATGACTCACGATGTACTCTTCTTCTCCGCACACAATTATCACCTTTCCCTCTGCAGGATACTTAAGTTTCTGATGAAGAGTAGAAGTGACTTCCCCTACTTTATGAATCCATGGCCGCCCCAACAAACAACAATACGCTGGTTGTATATCCATCACAAAAATGTAGCCGTGAAGGTGCGAGGACCAACCTTTATTGGTAACTCCACCTCCCCAAACACTGACCTTCGAGACCCATCAAATGCCTTCACCATCAAATCACTAGGGCGCAGCTCCAGTCCAGAATAATCAATTTTCATCAATGCTGACTTAGGTAATACATTCAAAGACGGTGTTGTACCCCAAAATTTTCCCTCCCATATTCTTCAAGATTTGCCAAGATCAATCTCCAGAGGGTTCAAAATCTCTCAAAGGTTGCACAGTCCAATTGCCTCCTAATACAGTCAAAATTAGGGTTTTGGTTCTGGCAAAGAAATTGAGATTTTCAAGGGTCCAATCAAGTCCCACATGCCCACATACATTGTCAAGCATCCATATGTCAAGTTTCAAGACTCACAGCATCAAGTTGCACAGTCAAAAACCCTAATTGCTCCATAGTCAACTACAGGGGCAAAATGGTCATTTGATAGTCAAAAGTCAAAAAATTTGGTCAACATCTCATTTTGAAGCCACAATCATCATTTGATCAATTCTTGATCATGATTCTACAAGCATGGCTCAAAAAGTCTCAAGATGCAAAAGTTTCTATTTTTGGACAGCTGGAAAGTCAACTGCAAATTGACCAGGGCATAACTTCTTCATGGTTTATCAGAAAAATCCCATCCAAAGCTCATTCTGAAGAGGATGACATTTCCTACAACTCATATTCACACTCCAAGTCCAAGAAATGCTCTCACAAAAAGTTATCAATTTCAACATTATAGGTCATTTTCAAAAGTCAACAAAAAGGCACTTTAAGTCAAAGACCATAACTTGAGATTGGTAAATCAAAATGACATGGGACAAAAGGCATTGGTTATAGGACTTCAAGACCTTTCCAAAATGTCCAAGAACATGTTCATAGCTTTAAAATTGAGCAAGATATGCATTGGAGAAGTTGGGAAATTTTTGAGAACTTTCAAAAGTCAACTTTGCCTAAAACACCCCAAAATTGCTAATGGGCCTCAAATTCTTCCTTGAATCATTACCCAAAGCCTATGCACGACCCAATGAGCTCAAAATAATTTATTTTCTTATTTTTGATTAATTAATTGAATTTATATTTATATTAATTCATTTAATTAGATTTAATTATGGGAAAATTCAAAGATATGCTTTTTCAAATCTTTTTGTGCAGCAAATATACTCCAAATATGCTAAATATTTCGTGCATCATCCAAGGGGACAAGATCTTCCAAAATTGGCAAAGTTTCATTGAAAAAAGATTGAAATTTCATGATTGAAAATCAAATATTCAAATCATAAATTCATGGACTTTTGGGCTCTTTCTTGACCTAATTTGCTTCACATACTTATGCACAACCTAACCCTATTCCACAAAACACGAAAAAGCTGCTGAAAACTCATAACCAATTTGCAACTTTTCAACAAAAACTTGGAAACTGATTTCATATTTGCAGGACGATTCAAGGCCTCAAAACGTTTCCATTACATTACTGACATTGCTAGGAAGCTATTGGCATCAAGAACAAGTCCTCATACTCCAAGAAACGGTAGAACTGAGTCATGTTTTTCAAAAATATTTCCATAATCAAATTTCAATTTCTACACATCACTATTATGTTTTGATCATTGATTTGCATTACTGACATCTCCTTGGAACTTTTGGTATAGTTTAATTGTGCTAAAACTGCTTGAAACGAAATTCACCATGGATGAAACCTAGGGTTTCAGAAGCTTCAAAATAGGGCTTTCTTGTAGAGAAAAAAATAGACCTTTAGACCTATACAGCTGAATTCAGAAGCTCAAGACGAAGCAAATGGCAACCTCGCGCTCAATTTATATTTCCTCCTCTTCTAATCGCTATTTTCGCAGTTTCAGTTTGTGGGGGTTTAAAACCCCCGCTACTTGTTTCATGTTGCAGGTACAAAAGATGAAGAAGACAAGCGTGTCATCACATGGTTGGATAGTTCAAAATCTGGCGCGTTTTTTTTTGTTTTATACCACTAACATTCGTTTTCTTACATAATGATTGTTGTCTATTATATTTACAAACAAACGCAAATGGCCAGGTGGTTGAGGACGTGTACTGCAAGCATTGGGACCTGGGTTCGATTCCCAGGTCCCCCCACACATTTCATAATTTTTATCCTAACGTGTTTCCATACAGCGTTCACCAAAAGGCCTACCATACGTACTCATGCTTAAGACTGCCACGCGCTCATGATGATCAATCCAAGGGCCACTGAATGAATTCTATGGGGCACTCCAGTCAACCATCATGCATACAATCAGAAAGTCAACGAGGCTTGCTTTATCAATGGGCCTGAATTGCTTCCAGTTTACCTCCATTTGGGCCAGACACCCCCCCTTGTTTGTATATTTAATTTCCTTTTCTTTTCTTTTTAATTCTTTTTATTGCTTTAATTATTTTTATTTAATTCACCTAAAATAATTTTCTTTTCATAATAAAAACAGAAAAATCAAAAATACAAATATATTTAATTATTATTAATTTCACCACTAACATATTTTTGTAAATAAATTTCAATAATTAGCTTAGTTAAATTAGGTTTTAATTTTGACACTTTTTCCTAATTAATAAAAAATATGTAGAATTAGGTTTTGATATTTTTATCTTTTTTTTCTTAATTAATTATTTCCATCATTATTTATTATTATTATTATTATTTTTGTACATAAATATGTAAATAATCAATTAGCTTAAGTTAGGTTAACCTTAATATTTTTCATTAATAATTAAAATAATTTAGAACTAGGGTTTCCTTCTAATTTTAGTTTTTTTTATTTCCAAAATAAATACAAAAAACCTAAAAAACACTTTTCTTTAATTAAATAATTATTATGCATTAATTTAATCTAATTTCAAGCAAAAAGGGTCCAACGCCCTCGAACGTTCAATTTTAATTTCTATTTCGCGCATTATTTTTCTTGTTAATTATCATGTAACTGCTTTCTGGATGTAATAGTAATTAGGTACTTATTTACTTTCTGCATCCTTTATCAAAAAACGGGTCTTTGTATTTTGGCGATGTATAGACCCGCGCCTTGTAATAGCGTAGCTTTTATCTTTCTGCATTTTACTTTCCGCACTTTTAAATCCTAACTTTGTATGAAAGAATGTATGCTAATTAAAAATAACGCGTAGCTCACGATGCCATGATCAAAGATAACTGTTAAACTGAAAATAACACACAAATACACACACCACTTCTAGGGTACGCCTCACCCGTTGCCTTCGAAACGTGGTCGTCGGGTATAGGACGTTTTAGCGGTCGCTCTGATGTCTAAAATCCAGTCGCCTCGAAATGGTTGCCTCGGATAAAAGGATCTAAGACATTAGGGTAGCTTCTAAGGTGTCTTACTGTTGCTCTGGTGACCACACTATCCCTACAATCGAATTGACCCAAACACCTCCAACGGTGGTGCTACCTACCTCTCAATGGTGGGATGGCACTACCTTAAGGACTTATACACAGCCTAATTCCTTAGGGTAGGTAGATGACTCATGGATACTTTCTCTAAAAAAACAAAACAAAAACCTTTTCACACTGACACTTTCAAAAGACTTTCAAAAGACTTTCAAAACAATTTTTCAAACACTCTTGAGGACAGATACAAGAGTTATTCAGAAATCTTTCAAAGAAACTTTTGCAAAACCCACTCATATTTTGAAAAGCAAACATTTTGAAAACATAAGAGCAAGTATCTAAGAGCCCATGGATAACCATGGATAGAAAGGGTGCTAACACCTTCCCTTTCTATAAATCAACCTCCCGAACCGAGAGACAATCTCATAAGGAATTTTGTTGTGCTTTTGTCCTGTCCATGTTGGAGAAAATAAAAGACGGTGGCGACTCTTGCTTCCGCGACATTTCGCGAACCAGCGTTAAACAGTCAGTTCTAAATCCACTGATCACAGACGGCCATGTGTCCACCAAAAACCCAGGATAAAGTAGTGCCCTGCACTCTATTGAAATATGAAACGCTTTGTTATGGTCTCACCCCTCCAGAGGAAGATCAAAATCTGTGAAGCCCAGACCGTTCCCGGCAGATATGTTAGCACAAACATTCTCAAACTGATTGACTGTTATCTCATGTGGCACGAACGCATTCTTTAACAACTTCATTAAAGCATTTATGTGAGGTTCTGAATAAATCAACAGAGACAAGATAGACATCTTAGAAGGAGTATGTCTCAGATGATCGATTATGCTATAATCACTCTTTCTGATAATTCGTATTAACTCTTCAACCTCATTGGGAACTAAAGAAGCTTCTGGTATCGGAATTGGTTGAGTCACATTGACTGGCGTAACCCTTGGATTACCAATCATCGCCTGTTGTTTTCCTTTTTCTCTTGCAGAAGCATTTGCCGCATCTTGCACATTGGAAGGACCAAATACTCTCCCGCTTCTAGTCATTCGACCCACACAAGAAAAATTATGAACTTCCCCTTCATTATCTTCAGCATGTTCTTCCTCAAACAAACGAGTACTTACTTCCTGCTTCACCCCATGGTAATAAACATCAGCACCGTAATGCCACAGGATGGCCTTCTCACTGGTATACGACATGGGACCAGGTACCATAATCATCAAAGGAGGTGCCCTAGATGGGGTAGTGTGATACAGTGGGAGAACTGACTTGAGGTTTTGCGTTCTATCGCAAATGTCGCGGTTAGCAAGAGTCGTCACCGACTTTTCTTTTTTCCAAAAGGAAAGGTAAAAAAGCACAGGAAAGACCTTTGAGACGTTTTCTTGAGTTTGGGGGGTAGATTATGAAAAGGAAAGGTGCTAGTACCCTTTTCATCCATGGTTTTCCATGGGCTCTTAGTTACTTGCTTAGATCACTTGCTTTGCTTTGTTTGAAATGGTGTTTGGTGTGGTTTTGAAAGTATTTTGAAAAGAGGCCATTCTTTTAGGCAATCTTTGTAATGATTATCGTTCGTAAGAATGTATACAAAGATGTTTATCTTTTGAAAATGTTTTCAATGTTTTGTAAGATGTTTTGAAATGTGTGTGTGTTTGTGTGTTTGTTTTTGAAAATAGCAAGGATTGTTTGAAATGGAGCAAGTAACTTAGAAGCTATCTACCTACTCAAATGTCTTTCTTGTGCATTTTTATTCTTTTGACATTGTTGACTTACCATTGATTTGGTAAGATACCCTATCTTTTGATGTTAACGGGACGGGCGTGGGTCATCGTATAACCATGATAGCAATGTTGCCATGTATCTTAGCATTTTTTGAGGGACCAAGATCATTTTGTTTAGGCAACATTTGAATAGCGTCATCAAGGGACTATGATCTAATATTTGTTTTGTTTTGCCAAGATACTTCGCATGCGTAACATGGCCATTTTATTTTAGGCAACCAAGTGGGAGAAACCCTAACGGTGCTTGTGTGAAAAGTGTGTCATTTTCATGCTTTTATCTTGCATTTAGGGTTTTTTCTATTTGTTTTGTTTTTTTTTTGTTCTTGTCATGCAAACCCTAATTACTAAGCATAGTATATAAAGCGATAAATTGCGTAAAATAAACTAAGCTATTACAAAAAAATTTATGGGAGGGGGGAATACAAGTTTGAATGGGGATTTTGCACAAATATAAAACTAAATATATTATTACAACCAAATCGAATATGCGCGAATTTAAATAAATAAGACAAATATTTAGAATGCAATGCAATATGTTCATGTTTAAAAATGTTTTATGTCTTGTTTTTGTATGAGAAAAAATAATTAATTCAAACCCTAGAAAAAATAATATTATTTTTGGAGGGGTTTAAAACCCTAGTTTTTTTTAATTAAAAGAAAATAATATTCTATATTTACTAACTTGTATATTTTTGTATAAAAAATAATAAATAATATTATGTTTAAATATTAAAAATTAAATATGTATAAAAAATAAGTATTTATGAGTATAAATAGTATAATAAAAATATTAAGTATTTTTTAATTATTTATAAGCTATTTAAGAAAATAAACTCTATTTATCAAAATAAACTATTTTTCATGTGAGAAAATAATAAAATAAATAAAATAAAAGTGTGAAAATAAATAAATCATTTTTTAGTATTTTTTATCATTAAGAAAAATAAATGAAAGTATTAAATATAAAAATATGAAGGAAAATGCAAAAATATAAATAAAAAAAAACTAGTCAAGGGGGTATAGTAGCAAGTGAGGGTGTGATTAGTAAAAACAAAAAGGCCAAAACTGCCAAAAAGCCCAGAAGCCACTTCATCCCCGTCCTTCGTCTTCTTCTTCGTGCGCTTCAGTTCAAATCTATATCTTTCTCATGCTTGCATAAAAGCAAAAACTCATAACATGAAACATGTGGCATTGGAGCTCACGATTCCAGCCATATAAATTATGTAACCTAACTCTAAAAGATCAAAGAGAATTTTTGAATCCCTAATTCGTGACCTAACTTTTTCAGAGTTTTCAATCTTTAAATTCTCTTAGCACAAGTAATATAATTGCAAAGTAATGGTATGTACAGCTTTGTTATGATAAGGACTACATTTTTCCTTCACAAATTGTGGCTTGAAGTTGCTTATTCAGAGAGATAGAGTTTGAAAAAATACATCCTTCAGTTGGAATCGAGTAGGGAAAGGTAAGGACTTTAATGGAGGCCTGGTGATTGTTTAAGCTTCCTTGAACTTTACTGAAGCTATTCCAATGTTTATTTTGCTTTGAGGATGGCTGGAACTTTCTGGACAAGTCAAGCTGCAAGCTTCCAAAGTGAAAATGATGGATGCTAAAACAGGGGTTACAGAACCAGGGTGATGGCTTTGATTGATTAGTTATCAAGTGTATGAGATGTTTGAACTGTTTAAACACAAAACGCACGAGCCAAATGAGAGTTGGTTGTGCTTTTGCAGAAATTCTGTGTTTTGGGCAGTTTTGAGTGTCTTTGAGTTTTAGAGAGTTTCAAGTTCAATCCAAGTGTGCTATACCTTGTAACAAGTTTGTATATTTGTATAGAAATGATCCAAAGTCATCCCTTACTAGTTATACAAGCTTTGGACCTTTTTGCAACTTTTCTTGCATTTGAAGTAAAGTGAAGTGACTAATCCCACATGCTTGTACTTGCTTGGTTGAGGGCTGAAATGAGCTTGTACAATTTAATTGAGAGCTGTAGAGTTTGTATGCATCAAGGGGACAGGTTTAATGCTCAAGATTGACAAAGTTGCAAAAGTTCCTCTTTATGAAAATGGCAATGTGAACTTTTTGCCCAAAATGGAAATGCACCTTGTGTAAAGCTTCAAAAGAAAAGATAAAACCTTTGTCAACTGAGTTTGTAGTTAATTATGGAGTTTATATCAAGCTTAGGACCTGTAAAGCAAGATACAACCAGCATAGATTTGATTTGCAACTTGATGCTATGTAAAAATGGCTTGAACAAAAGTGAGAAAATGCCAACTTCCTCTCTTTGATTCTCCCTACTCAAAAATGATCTTGGAGAGTTCTTATACATTTTGGAAAGCTTGAAATGTTCTCTATAATCCATATTTGAAATGAATTTTGATATACCTCTTAGAACTAGGTGAAAAATATCCATGAAGTTGGGTCCAAAACCTGCCTAAATTAGGGCAAAATTTCACTAAGTTATTTAGTTCATGGCCCTATATTCACAAATTCATAACTTGAGATCCAAGCATCTTTAGGGAAACGTTTGTGAAGAAAAGTTGTAGATTTCATGGAGGACTACAACTTTCATGTTGGGAACCTTTCTTGAATAAAAATGCATCATGGTGAAAAAGTGGTGAAAAGTTGGGAAAAATAAGAAAAATTTTATACTTAGAAAAATTCTAAGTTATGAAAATTTTCAAATTCAAAACCCTAATTTCCAAATTTGATTTTCTTGGTGAACAAGTTTCATATTTTGACATATCTTGATGAATTATGACCCTTGGCAATTGATTTTGACCAAAAAGTCAAAGTTTGACTTTTCAGTGTATAATTATCTGTCAATCCAATGAACTTGAGATCTTTTGAACCATGTAATTATGTCAAGATGATGCCATTGAACCCTTGAAATCATGCTTGAACTCAATTGGCCATTGGCTAGGTTAAAAATCAGAAATTGCCCTTTCTCAGTCAAAACCCTAATTTTGACCATTTTGCCCTTTTGATGATTTGATCAAATTTCTTGAGGAGTTGTGATCCAAACTTGATAAAATGATACATATGAGTCTAAAATGTTGTTGTGGATAAAAAATTATGAAGTTTGACTATAAATTGGCCATAGTTGACTTTTTCCCCAATACAACTGATTTTTAGGTCAACTGTCCAATTGACTGATCAAAAATGTGGTTCAAGGCTTGAAACTTAACATGAGCAATCTTAGGGGTCCAAGATGGTGTATGAAAGTCACATGAAGCATTGATGATCCAAAAATCCTTGTGCAAACTCAAACCCTAATTTTAGGTTATCAGTGCAAGGTGAGGTGTCTTGAGCTAACCAAACCCTAATCATGTCTTGAGTCCAAGAAGTCTTGTGAGGAAAATCTTGATAAATGAGAGGGAAAACTTTGGGGTACAACAGCTGCCCCTGTTCAATCTTCTTGAACCTGAAGAGTTAGATTGGCGAGTTTTGCCATTCGTGACTCGAAGGTAAAACATGATTGGACATTAGAGTGCCCGTAAATTTGCACTCGACAAAGTGTAGTTGAGGGAATGGGCTTAAAGATGCCATCCAAGAATGTTTGTTGAGTTGTAAGTTGTAAGTCGAAAGAATGAGTATCAGAATGGTGTCCGTATCTGGAACGTATCTGAACTGTATCTGGAGACTAAATCTGTATGAGCAACAAAATAGCATCCGTGTCTGGAGCGTATACGAGTCGTATCTGTACTTGAATCTGAATGAGTAACAGAATGACTTCCGTGTATGGAGTGTATCTGTACTGTATTTAGAATTTGAAATCTGAATAAGCGACAAAATGGCATTCGTGTCTGGAGCGTATCTGGACTGTATCTGAACTAGGATCTGAATAAGTAACAGAATGGCTTCCGTATCTAGAGTGTATCCGTACTTGAATCAAAAGGTGAATCTGAATGAGTATCAGAGTGACTTCTGTGTCTGGAGTGTATATGTATTGTATCTAGAAATTGGGGTCTGAATGAGTATTAGAATGGCATCCTTGTTTGGAGCGTATCTTAAATGTATCTGAAGTTGAGATCTGAATGAGTATCAGAATGGCATCCTTGTCTGGAGCGTATCTGGACCGTATCTGAAATCTTTGAACATTGTTAATGATAGTTGTTATTCTTATCCTAAAAAGGGTAAAATGTTAGCTGAAACACAAAGTTATATTGCATGAAATGTATGATGCAATAAATGTGCTTTATCAATGTTTATGATATTGTGATGTAATGTATGCGTATGTAAGCTGATTTGCTGTATTGCTGAGGAAAATAAATCCTTGATTGCTGAGGATAAGAATCCTCGATTGCTGAGGATAAGAATCCTTGGCGACTTCACTGGGGATATAGGGATTCTTCATGTCTTGAAGTTGGAGTATTGACAAAAATTCCGTTGTGAGAGTAATGTCATGTACTGCTTGAGTAATCTGCTTGAGGGAATCCAGAGAACTTGATGACTTCTGCTGGGAATTAAGAATGAGAACCTTCATTCTGTTGGGGAGCAATGAAAACTCTGTGGGGAAGAAAACTTATCCCTGTTTGGAAAAAGTCAACGAGTTTGGGTTGTCTGCCACTCTACTGGGGAGTTATCAGAAGTTGTTGTCTGGTTGGTTTTCAGGCTTCAAGATAACTTGCTAGGTAATTTGGAGAAACTGGATGGTTTCCACTGGGGATTGATAGTTTGAAGTTTTAGCTCCGCTAGGGATCTTAATGACGTACTGTAGGGATTGCTCATGGAATAGCCTAAAGACGTTTTCCTATTCTTTCAACCTGTCAGTAATTATTCTTTTCCATCATGTTTATTTGTAAACAATATTTATGTTCAAATGCATATGTTCATTAATGAATCATTGGACGTTTTCACAAATATAACACAAATGTAAAAGGAAAAAGGACAAATGGTTTTCTGCACTTTAAAGAGATATCTTTGTATTTACTTTGAATAAGTATTTTGTACAAAGGAGACAAACATCCTAGTAAGAGGATAGTGTCATAAAAATGAGAAAAATTTAATACAAAGAAAGATAACTATGTGTGAAAAATCCCATGGGGCTCCCATTCTGCTATAGCCTTCGCATCTCTGAATATCTTGTCCATTTGTTGCTTCGTCTGAAGATGATTGGATTGATCAGAAGCTCCAGGTTTGTCAGTGAAGAGATTGTTCTTAAAGTGATCGACAGGACATAGTCATACGCTTTGATTCCCTAACTTTTGCCTGGACCGCCCTTTCGGGTTTTCAATCCACCGGGAAACCCTTTTTTTTCCCAAGTCGCCCTTTCGGATTTTCAACTTGCCGGGTGTACAGATTTTTTTTATTTTATCCCTAATTTTTGCCCGAACCTTTTGGTTCGCCGGGATGCCCTTGTTTTTCCTAGGTGTGTCAACCTAGCGGGTCTCTTATGCGAAGTATCTTTTGACTATGTCTACGTTCGCAGGGTGCGGCAGGTCGTCGCCATCCATGGTGGTTAAGATCATTTCCCCACCAGAAAAGATGTTCTTGATTACAAATGATCCTTCATAGGTAGCAGTCCATTTGCCCCTGGGATCACTTTGTGGCAAGATGATGCGCTTGATCACTAGATCCCCAACTTGATACACCTGGCGTTTGACTTTCTTGTTGAAAGCCTTGATCATCCGTTTTTGATACTTCTGACCAAGACAAACAGCAGTAAGTCTCTTTTCATCAATTAAGTTCAATTGATCAAGTCGGGTTTGGATCCAATCGTCTTTACTCAAACCTGCATCCTTCATGATTCTTAAAGAGGGGATATGAACCTCAATAGGTAAAACAGCCTCCATGCCATAAACCAAAGAATAGGGTGTTTCCCCAGTTGATGTGTGAGCCGTGGTACGATACCCATGGAGAGAAAACGGTAGCATCTCATGCCAGTCCTTGTAGGTGACTGTCATTTTCTGAATGATCTTTTTGATGTTTTTGTTTGCACCTTCGACATCACCATTCATCTTTGGCCGATAGGGGATGAATTGTGATGTTGAGTCTTGAACTGCTCGCACAAGGCGGTGATCATAGTATTGTTAAGGTTTGTACCGTTATCAGTGATGATCCTTTCTGGGATATCGTACCGGCAAATGAGATTATGTTTGATGAAACGGGCAACAACATTCTTAGTAACAGATGCGAAGGAAGCTGCTTCGACCCACTTTGTGAAATAATCAATGGCCACTAGAATGAAGCGGTGTCCATTGGAGGTTGTAGGCTTGATCTCCCCAATCATATCAATTCCCCACATAGCAAAGGGCCAATGAGTTGTTAAGACATTTAGAGGAACCGGAGGCACGTGAACCTTGTCTGCATAGATTTGACATTTATGACAAGTCCGGGAGTGTTGATAGCAGTCAGCTTCCATGGTAGACCAATAATAGCCTGCCCGAAGGATTTTCTTCTCCATCGTATGCCCGCTAGAGTGAGTGCCGAAGGTACCTTCATGCAATTCAGCCATGATCTTTTCAGCTTCAATCTTGTCCACACAATGGAGCATAACAGAATCATGATTACGTTTGTATAGGATGCCATTACTTAGGAAGAACTTAGCTGAGAATCTCCTTAAGAACTTTTTGTCATTGACTGAAGCTCCTTCAGTGTATTCTTGAGCCTCGAGATACCTTTTGACTTCATGAAACCAAGGCTGGTCCACTACTTCTTCGGTATTAATCTCGTGACAGTGTGCTGGTTCGTCCATTCGTTTAATGGTGATTTGGGGAGCCTCGTTATCCCAATTAAGTTTAAACATGGATGACATTGTAGCTAGAGCATCTGCTAGCTGATTTTCTTCTCGCGGGAAGTGCTCGAAGGTAATCTGCTCGAAGTGTGGTAGCAATGTCAGAACATGTTCTTTGTAAGGGATGAGGTTTGGATGCTTAGTGTCCCATTCTCCTTTGATCTGAATGATGACCAAAGCTGAATCCCCAAACACAACTAAAGATTTGATTCCCAAGTCTATGGCAGCCTTGACACCAAAGATGCATGCTTCATACTCTGCCATGTTGTTCGTACAGTTGAAGCAAAGTCTGGACGTGAAAGGAGTATGGCATCCTTCCGGAGATATAAGTACAACACCAATACCGTTACCAAGTACATTGGATGCCCCATCAAAGTACAGGGTCCATCGGGATCCTTGTTCAGGTCCGTCATATGGCCTGATTCCTTCAACATTGTCTAATGTCATGATGTCTTCGTCAGGGAAGTCAAACCTCATGGATTGATAATCTTCTACAGCTTGATGGGCCAGATGATCAGCTAGCACACTTCCCTTTATGGCTTTTTGGCTCGTTTACTGTATGTCATATTCTGTCAGGATCATCTGCCATCTAGCTATCCTCCCAGACAAAGTAGGCTTTTCAAAGATGTATTTTATCGGATCCATCTTAGATATCAGCAAAGTGGTATGAGTCAACATATACTGTCTTATCCGGCGAGCAACCCATACTAGAGCGCATCAAGTTTTCTCGAGCAGTGAATATCTGGTTTCACAGTCGGTAAACTTTTTGCTCAGGTAATAAATGGCATGCTCTTTTCGGCTAGACTCATCATGCTGCCCCAATACGCACCCCATTGAGTTATCTAAGACAGTCATATACATGATTAGCGGTCTTCCCTCGACTGGTGGCATCAAGACAGGAGGCTCTTGTAAATACTCCTTGATTTTGTCGAAAGCAATCTGACAGTCATCATTCCATCTAACTTCCTGATCTTTCTTCAGCAGTTTGAAGATTTGTTCACAAGTAGATGTTAGGTGAGAAATGAACCTAGCAATATAGTTTAGGCGTCCCAAGAACCCTCTGACTTCCTTTTCAGTGAGAGGAGCCGGCATTTCATGTATCGCTTTGACCATGGCAAGATATACCTCGATGCCTTTGTTGCTGACAATGAAACCTAAGAGCTTACCAGACCAGACTCCGAATGTGCACTTGTTCGGGTTCAACCTTAGTTTGTACTCCTTCAACCTGACAAACAGCTTTTGCAAGTTGTTGTACCCCAAAATTTGCCCTCCCATATTCTTCAAGATTTGGCAAGATCAAGCTTCAAATGGATTAAGGATTTCACAGTTCAAACACCCTCCTAACACAGTCAAAATTAGGGTTTTGGTTCTTATAAGGAAGTTGAGGTTTCCAAGGGTCCAATCAAGTCCCATATGCCTATATACATTGTCAAGCATCTATATGTCAAGTTTCAAGACTCACAGCATCAAGTTGCACAGTCAAAAGCCCTAATTGCTTCACAGTCAACTGCAGGGGTAAAATGGTCATTTGGACGTCAAAAGTCAAAATTTTTTGTCAACATCTTATTTTGAAGCCACAATCATCATTTGATCAATTCTTGATCATGATTCCTCAAGCATGGCTCAAAAAGTCTCAAGATGCAAAAGTTTCTATTTTTGGACAGTTGAAAAAGTCAACTGTAACTTGACCAAGGCATAACTTTTTCATGGTTCATCAAAAAAATCCCATCCAATGCTCATTTTGAAGGGGATGACATTTCCTACAACTCATATTCACATTCCAAGTCCAAGAAATGCTCTCATAAAAAGTTATCAATTTCAACATTATAGGTCATTTTCAAAAGTAAACAAAAAGGCACTTTAATTCAAAGGCCATAACTTGAGATTGGTAAATCAAAAGGACATGGGACCAAAGGCATTTGTTAGAGGACTTCAAGACCTTTCCAAAATGTCCAAGAACATATTCATAGCTTCAAAATTGAGCAAGATATGCATTGGAGAAGTTGGGAAATTTTTGGGAACTTTCAAAAGTCAACTTTGCCTAAAACACTTCATTTTTGCTAATGGGCCTCAAATTCCTTCTTGAATCTTTGCCCAAGACTTATGCACGACCCATTAAGCTTAAATTGATTTATTTTCTTATTTTTAATTAATTAATTGAATTTTTATTAATATTAATTCATTTAATTGATTTTAATTGTAGGAAAATATCAAAACATGGTTGTCAAATCTTTTTATGAAGCAAATACACTCCACACATGCTGAAGATCTCGTGCATCACTCAAGGGGACAAGATCTCCCAAATTGGCAAGATTTTTCATTTAAAAAGATTGGAAAATATTTGATTGGAAATCAAAGATGCAAACTTGAATACAATGGATTTATGGGCCTAATTTTAACCTAATTCTCTTCACATACAAAGGCTGAAGAAAACCCTATTCCTGGACACGTGAAATTGCTGCAAAAAACTCCATAACCAAATTGCAAAAATTTAAGAAATATTGTGAAACTGAATTCTTATTTGCAGCACGATTCAAAGCCTGAAAAAGATTCAAACACCTTGCCTGAGTCTCCAGGAATCCATTGCCATCAAGAACAAGTCCAAATACGCAAAGAATCAAAGAACACAAGTCACTCGGTTTGCTTTATTTTCCAAATCTGCATATCATAATGCATGCGTTTTTAATCCATTTTCTTGATTGGTTTGTGTTGTTAGGAACATTCTGAAGCTAATGGGATAGTTTAATTGTGTTGAAACTTCCTGAATCGAAATCCACCATGGGAGATATCTAGGGTTTCGAAGCTTGAAAATTAGGGCTTTGTGCATAAGGAAAAATTGGATCCTGAGACAAGCATGGTTGAATTTGTCACGGTCAGACGAATTCAACCAAACCCTCGCGCTCTTTTTATATCATCCATAGCTCTAATCGCTATTCTTGGCACTTTTGTTTTGTGGGGGTTTAAAACCCCCGCTATCTGTTTGATATTATTGCAGGTAAACGAAGAAGATGGTGAGTTGGCCAAATGCTAGTGGACCATTCAAACATGGCGCGCGCTTTTTGTGTTCCCAGCATAATTATTACTTTTCATATATTATGTTTATTGGTTATTATGTTTACAAGCAATTGCAGATGGCGTAGTGGTTGGAGATGTGGCTGGAAAACACTGGGACCTGGGTTCGATTCCCAGGTCCCCCATATAATTCTTGATATTTTTTCTGAAGCAATCTCATGCAGTGCTTGTACCTAAATTCCACCATGCACGCCCAGCAATAGCTTGCCATGTGGCTTCAAGCACCCATCCAGTGGCCAGGAGATGAAGTCCATGATACTCCCTAGTCAGCCAGCAAGCGCATGATTCTGAAAGTCAAACGTGGCTTGGTCTTCTTGGGCCAGAATTTCTCAATTTTACCTCCACTTTGGGCCATCACACCCCCTTTGGTTTGCCTTGTCTTATTTTATTTTCTTTTCTTTTAATACTTTTAATTGTTTTGATTATTATTATTAATTCCCCACAAATTAATTTTTTCACAAAATAAAATCAGAAATCATAAAATTGTAAATACATTTAATTATTTATTAATTTCACCATTAACTTATTTTTGTAAATAAATGCTAATAACTAACTTAGTTTAATTTAGGTTTTCAATTTTAACCTTTTTCTCAATAAAAATAAAAATTCTATAGAATTAGGTTTTGACATTTTAATCATTTTCTTATTATCATCATTATTAATTATTATTATTTTTGTACATATAAATGTAAATTAATTAATTAGCTTAGATTAGGTTAACTTTAACATTTTCTTAATAATTAAAATAAACTTAGAACTAGGGTTTTCTTTTGATTTTAATTTCTTTATTTTCATTAAATACAAAAAAACATAAAAAATATCTTTCTTTAATTAATTAAATTAGCATTAGGTTTAATTTTAATTTAATTTCAAGCAAAGGACAAAAACTCTTAATTTCTCAAAAGGGTCAAAAACCCTAGGACGTCTTGATTTTAATTCTTTCGCACGTTATTTCTATATTTTGATTATTATGTAACTGCTTCCAGGGATGTAATAGTAATTAGGTTTATTGCTTTTTTTACTTTCCGCACTTTATCAAAAACGGGTCTTTGTTTTATGGCGATGTATAGACCCGCGCCTTGTAATAGCGTAGCTTTTACCTTTCCGTATTTTATTTTCCGCACTCCTAACTGCTAAATTGCATGAAAGAATGTATGATAATTAAAAATAACTCGTAGCTCACAATTGCATGATCAAAGATAAATGTTAACATGAAAACAACACACAATGCACATGCCACTTCTAGGGTACGCGTCACTCATTGCCTCGAAAGTGGTCGTTAAGTATAGGGTGTTTTAGCGGCCGCCCTTATGTCTAAGATCCAGTTGCCTCGAAACGGTTGCCTCGGATAAAAAGGATCTAGGACATTAGGGTTACTTCTAAGGTGTCCTACTATTGCTTCGGTGATCACACTGTCCCTCAATCGAATTGACCCGAACACCTCCAACGGTGGTGCTACCTACCTCTCAATGGTGGGATGGCACTACCTTAAGGACTTTTACAAAGCCTAATTCCTTAGGGTAGGTAGATGACTCATGGGTACTTGCTCTCTTCAAAAACAAACCAAACATCTTTTCACACTGACACTTTCAAAAGTTTTCAACACAAATTTTTCAAACACTCTTGAGGACAGATACAAGAGTCACTTAGAAATCTTTCAAAAACGAAACTTTTTTTCAAACCCACTCACATTTGAAAAGCAAACATTTTGAAAACATAAGAGCAAGTACCTAAGAGCCCGTGGATAACCACGGATAGAAAGGGTGCTAACACCTTCCCTTTCTATAAATCTACCTCCCGAACCGAGAAACATTCTCGAATAAGGAATTTTGCTGTGCTTTTGTCCTTTCCATGTTGGAGAACATAAAAGATGGTGGCGACTTTTGCTTACCGCGACATTTTGCGAACCAGCTTTAAAATAGTCAGTTCTATTTCCACCGATCACACAAGGGATCAAGGTGTTCTTCTTCAGTTTGTGATCGGGCTATCATGTCATCTACGTAGACCTCTATCTCATGATGTATCATATCATGAAACAAAGCTACCATGGCGCGTTGATAGGTTGCCCCAGCATTCTTCAGTCCGAATGGCATCACTTTGTAGAAGAACGTACCCCACTGTGTGACAAATTTAGTTTTCTCCATGTCCTCAGGTGCCATTTTGATCTGGTTATAGCCTGGGAATCCGTCCATGAAAGAAAATACTTTGTGATGAGCTGTATTGTCAACCAGGATGTCGATGTGTGGAAGTGGAAAATCATCTTTAGGGATGGCCCTGTTTAAATCTCTACAATCAACGCACATTCTCACTTTGCCGTCCTTTTTAGGCACGGGAACAATGTTAGCAACCCATTGTGGATAGGAAGTAACAGCTAGAAATCCAGCATTGAACTGCTTCATAACTTCTGCTTTAATCTTCTCTGACATGTCAGGTCTCATGCGGCAGACTTTTTGCTTCACTGGTGGACAGTCTTCTCTTGTGGTTAGACGGTGTACCACAATGTCTATATTGAGTCCCGGCATGTCTTCGTGTGACCAGGCAAAGATCTCAACATAATCATGCAACAGCTGAATTAGGCGCTCCTTGACACTCGACTCTAGATTGGCACCCACTCTGATTTCCTTTTTATCTTCCTCAGTACCCAAGTTGATCGTATCCAACAGCTTCTCATGAGGTTGAATAGCTCTTTCCTCTTGTTGTAGTAATCTGGCCAATTCCCCTGGCACCTCACAATCTTCCTCACCTTCGTATTCGGCTTGGTAGATCAGATCTTCAGAGTCACTGAAGGCTATAGCAGTATCGTTACCCATGGGATCCAGAATGGAAGGGTACCTACATTTGTGAGTGTGGGTGTGTGTAAGGGTATAGCCATCTTAAAACAATAAAATGTAAAAGAAAGACAATGAGCACAAAAGGTTTATATATGAAAAAGCATCCATGATTCATTAAATTACATATGAA
Organism: Vicia faba; assembly: GCA_948472305.1. Lineage (NCBI taxonomy): Eukaryota > Viridiplantae > Streptophyta > Magnoliopsida > Fabales > Fabaceae > Vicia > Vicia faba. The sequence continues at coordinate 541,438,584 of OX451737.1, forward strand.
AATGAAATAAAACCCTTAAAAATGGACCGTTGTGCCTCGGGTAAGACACAAGGTTGAAAATGTACGAATTGTTTCTGAATTATTACAAGTCCAACAGAAATGTAAAAGATAAATTACTGCGGTACGAAAGTTGTTGGGATGAAGTCTTTGGCTTCCCAGTTGCGAAGTCCTCCGCCGACAGTAGGAAATATCCAATCTTCCAGGCTGCCATCTTCTTCACTGTCTTCTAGCGCATTGACCCCATGGTTGGTAATCTTCATAGGTGGCCCTCCGATATGGGCGCAATGCACAGTCTTCTGAGCAGTTGAAGTAAATCCCAAACCAAACTTGTCTGATTTGTACAGGATGTCTAGAAGCTACCCCCAGATGGTGCATCCACCCTCTTCCACTACTGCCTTTGCATCCTTTAGAGATGACATCTGAGGTGGAGGTCTTGTGATCATAGGAGTTGAGGATACCGCCTTGGTCACCGTTATTTCCTGAGAGACTTCTTCAAAATGTTGGAAAGGGGTTTCGATGAACTCGACATCCAATTCCATATATCAGAAAGAATTCAGATGACTAATCATGTATTCCTCTTCCCCATGGACAACTATGATCTTCCCTTGGACGGGGTACTTCAGCATCTGATGCAAGGTGGAGGTGACAACACCGGCATTGTGAATCCAGGGGCGTCCCAACAGAAAAGAGTAATAAGGACGGATGTCCATCACGTAGAAGGTTGAATTGAACTTATGGGTTCCCACCTTGATCGGGATGTCCACCTCCCCATGGACCATCCTCTTAGAGCCGTCAAATGCTCTTACAATTATATTACTGGGTTTTAATGTCATCCCCTCACAATCCAATCTATCAAGGGCTTTCTTTGGCAAGACGTTTAGAGATGAACCAGTATCTACCAAGACATGGGCTAGGGTCGTTCCTCTACACTCCACTGAGACATGTAGTGCGTCATTGTGTTTTCTCCCTTTGGGTGTCAAGTCCGCATCAGAGAAACCCAGGCCATTGTCAACTGTCAAACTGGCCACACACTCTTGGAATTGATCCGCAGACGTCTCTTGCAGCACATGAGCTATCTTCAGAAATTTTACCAAAGCTTTTGCATGTGCCTCAGAGCACAGCAAAAATTCTAACATAGAGATTTTGGAGGGGGTCTGCCCCAATTGTTCGACCACATCATAATCACTCTTCTTTATGATCCTCAGGATTTCTTCCATCTCCTTCTTGGACATTTTAGGAATAGCTAGTGATTGAGCCTTCGTCAGGACAGGCTCCTCTTGAACATTCTTTCCTTTATTCTCAGCAGTGGAAGTAGGGATATGAATTGTATTGTCTTTGTCGGTAGATACACTTGCAGGTATAATCACTGGTGCAGAGGTAATCTTCGGAACAGCCACGGGTCCAAAGACTGCCTTTAGAGGGGAAATCTCTGGAGAGAAAATTCTTCCACTACGGGTAATTTTGCTTGTTCCGGCAATGTTACTGATGTCGGAATTGTCCTCTTCGAAGCTCTCTTCTTCGGCTGTTTGTTCAATCTGTTTGACACCATGGTAGTAGATTTCTCCACCATAATTCCATGGTACCATTTTATCTGATTTGTATGGGGTCGGCCCGGGCATTGTTATCTTAAGTGGAGTAGTCATTGGAGAAGATGTAATCCTAACGGATCTTTTAGGGACCCTGGAAGGATTGGCGTAAATGGTTATTATTGAAACTTCTTTAACTGGAACGGGTGAAACAGGAGCTTTCTCAAACAAAATTTCGTGGTTATCAATTAGTTGTTGGATACCGTTTTTCAACAGAGGACAGTCAAATGACGAGGATAGGCAAATATGGCAATCTTTGTCACAACCTGGAAATATACCAGCTTTCAACAAATTCAACTTGATGATCAGGAGCGGAGTTAACAGTTCATCCACGGTAGAAACAAACAGATCTTCTTCAATAGCATTGGCATTGTGACCATGCCTAGGCATTAGAGCGGAGATAACATTTTGTTTCTCAGGCGCTTCAAACTCAACTTCCTTCGCGTCTATCAAGTCTTGAATCTTGTTCTTCATAGCCCAACAGTTGTTGGTGTCGTGCCCTGGACTTTCAGAATGGTATGCGCACCTGGAATTTGGATGGTAGTGTAGAGATGCAGTATTGGGATTTTTAGGGTCCTCTTTTAGCATGGCCAAATTCAACTTCAGAAGATGTGGTAGGACCTGAGCTGGAGTCATGTTAATCTTGGTGAATTTCCGTATTGGCCTTTCCACCCTTTGTTGATTATTTCTCGTCTGGTCTGATGCGGGCTTTTGAATCATAACGGCCCCCACCGTTGGTCATTGCTCGGTTCTTCCCTGATTCCTCTGTGAATAGACAACAGACACTTCCTTCTTTCCAGTGAAGGGCTTTTTTACAACAGCAGAGGCAGACGCGTCTTTCTGAATTTTCCCACTTCTTATACCGACTTCCACCCTCTCGCCAGTTAAAATTAATTCGGTAAACCCTGTAGAGGAGCTTCCAATCAGATGATTAAAGAAGGGGCCTGATAAAGTTCTCAAGAACATGTCCACTAACTCCCTTTCAGATAAAGGGGGTTGCACCCTTCCGGCTAAATCCCTCCACTTTTGGGCGTAGTCTTTGAAGCCCTCATTTGATACCATAACCATACTCTGGAGTTGAGTACGGGTTGGTGCCAAATCAGTGTTGTACTGATACTGTTTATAGAAGGTTGCTGCCAAGTCTTCCCAATTATGGACATTAGCCCTCTCCAACTGGTAGAACCAATCAAGTTGCGTTCCTGATAAACTGTCCTGGAAAAAGTGGACCCACAAATCTTTGTCAGCAGAATGTGGCTGAATCTTCCTGACATATGAGCGGAGGTGCATCTTGGGACAAGACACCCCATCATACTTGGAAAATAAAGGCACTTTAAACTTTGGAGGAATTACGATTCCTGACACCAGCCCTAATTCCTCGAAATCTAGCCCTTGTACTCTCTGTATCTCCATAGCAGTTAGGCGCTCTTCCAGGTGTTTGTATTTGTCATCGTCCGGAGGGTATTGTTGTTCAGAGTAATCCTCTTCTTCCTCTTCTTCTGCTTCAGAATATGATGGTACTGTCGTTTCCTTTCCTTTTCTTTCCCCTTCGTCGGAGGTTGTTGGAAATTCTAGGGTCCTTATGGCATGTCCCTGAAACCTTCTGCCCATGATAACCACACCAGCTGGCTTCTTCTTCTTTTTCTCTTTCTCTTTTTCTAGCAGAGTCTTTAGCTCCTCCTGCCCCTTGGCCAAGGTCAAGAGTAACTTTTGAAATTGTGTATTCTGAGCTTGCAAATCTTTGACCGTTTGTTCAAGATCCATCTTGCTGAAATAAATAGTAGAAGGATGAGGAAACTTGTTGCAAAGACCTGTTTATGCTCATGATGAATGATATGTATTCATGCAATGTTTTCAAGGATTTGAAAATTCAAATTTGTGTCAAACAAAAAGAAAACACACGTTATATTAATAAAATAGAATTTGAGTACATCAATGCCCCTAGGGAAAAATAATACAAAATTCTAAGATAGAAAGACGTTGCGCATCCTCTTTGGTGCAATGTAGGTGTTGAGAGTCTGTTCTTCATGAAGTAACCGAGTGAGTTCCAAAACCATCTTCTCGCTTGTGTAGAATTAGGCTTCAAAAGTATTGCGTTCTTTTTTGAGCTGTATCCAACTTCTTTGTAAGTCTTCGAGTGATGTCAGCATGTCAGGATGTAGGATGGTGTATGGAACCTCTCCTTCCTTAACAGGCTCTATAATCACTGGGAGAACAGAGGGGTAAGGCATCATAAAACTTTGGGCGCGGGTTCGTACCCACTTGAGGTAAGGCTCAAGAGGGATGGAATTCTTGTGTCCCAGAGTCTTACTCTCTACCTTGTTTGGCATCCTCCAAGCTCGGATAAACCTTTGGCGAAGTCCTTGATTGTCGTTTTCGAAGTCAAAAACCAAGCCTTGAATCAGCATGTCATGTGGGCCATCCCTTCGGGCATAACCAAACTGTCTTAGAGCCAAGCACGAGTTGTAAGTGATGCCTCCCCTAATTCCAAGTAGAGGGACATTAAGGAATTCCCCATAATGATCGACAATGATAACATTCTCTTTGGATCGAGAACACCAATGAATATTTGAATGTTTAAGTGTCATCAACCATTGTGACCACCTCAAACCTTGCTCATTCTTCAAGACTGATTGGGGAAGATGAGACATAAACCATCTTGCCAGGAGAGGAGTGCAACACATAAGAACACCTCTTTTCCTCATTGTACGAGTGTGAAAAGAGTGTAGGATATCCCAAAGCAAAGTAGGCACTGGATTGCGTGACATGAAGATTTTGACAGCACTCACATCTATGAGTTGGTCAGGAATAGGGAACAAGACCATCCCATAGATGAGAAGAGCTACAATCTCCTCAAAAGCTTGCAAGTCCAAGGAGTTCCAACAACTTTGGGCCTTCTCAAATAAGAACTTTGCCAAGAAGCCTTTGACACCACTTCTAGTTTCCTAATGGGTTGTGACATCAGATGAGTGCAAGTGCAGGGATTAAGCAATCTCTTCTGGCTTTGGATCTCTTTCTGTACCGTTGAAGGGTAGTTGTTTGAGAATGGGAATCCTCAAGAGTTGAGAGAATTCTTCCAAATTCGACACAAGCTGGTAGTCAGGAAATATGAAGCAGTGATGCAAAGGGTCAAAGAACTGGAAGAGAACCTTCATCATGTCTTCCTCTGTGTTGGAAGTGACCGAGTTGAGTAGACGACCATGCCTCTCGATGAATGGAGAATTCTCAAGAATCCTTGAAGCTAGCTCCTTGAGTTGTGGAGGAATTCTTACAAGGTTGACTTGGATAGTTTTCCTGCGAAGTGAATCCATATCCTACAAAACAGGAACAAAGATGAATTTCCAAAATCCTTGAAATGGTTAGTGGATGCAAATGATGCTCATGATGTCCATGATGTTATGCACAAGTATATATATACAAGCAAGTCACACAAGTTCCTAGTTTAGGCTTGCATGGGGTTTCATAGGTAAGTACACTTTTGAAGTTTATTTGGCTCAACCTGTCTGTTGTACCCCAAAATTTGCCCTCCCATATTCTTCAAGAATTGCAAAGTCAAAGCTTCAAAATTTCCCAAGGGTTGCACAGTGTAAGAGCCTCCTAAACAGTCAAAATTAGGGTTTTGGTTCTGATCAAGAAAATGAAGTTTCCAAGGGTCCAATCAAGTCCCACATGCCTATAAATATGGTCAAGCATCCTCATACCAAGTTTCAAGACTTTCAACACAAAATTGCACAGTCAAAACCCTAATTGCACTACAGTCAACTGTAGGGGCAAAATGGTCATTTGACAGTCAAAAGTCCAAATTTTTGGTCAACATCTCATTTTGAAGCCACAAACATCATTTGATCAATGCTTGATCATGATTCTCAAAGCTTGGCTCAAAAATCATCAAGATGCAAAAGTTTCCTTATTTGGACAGTTGAAAAAGTCAACTGTAAATTGACCAGGGCATAACTTTCACATGGATTATCAGAAAAATTCCACCCAAAGCTCATTTTGAATAGAAAGACATTTCCTACAACCCATCTTCATACTTCAAGTCCAAGAAATGCTCTCACAAAAAGTTATCAATTTCAACATTATAGGTCATTTTCAAAAGTCAACAAAAAGGGACTTTAAGTCAAAGGCCATAACTTGAGATTGGTAAATCAAAATTACATGGGACCAAAGGAATTGGTTAAAGGACTCAAAGACCTTTCCAAAATGTCCAAGTACATGAGCAAAGCTTAAAAATTGAGCAAGTTATGCCTTGTGGAAGTTGGGAGATTTTTGGATATTTTGAAAAGTCAACATTGTTTCAAATGACCTAAAATTGCTAATGGGCCTCTTTTTCTTCCACAATTCATTATCCAAGGCATGTGCACGACCATTTGGCCCAAAGGGAAGTTTTTCTTCATTTTTTATTTATTTATTTGGATTTTTATTATTAATAATTCATTTAAATTAATTAAAATACATGAAAAATGTTAAACCTAATGTTTCAAATCTTTTTATGCATATAATATCTCCAAGATTTCGTGCTTAACCAAATATAGAAAGAATCAATGGAATTAGACATGATTTGTATCAAAGATGCTTGAAAAAGATTGAAAAATCATGGCTTAAAAATAAAATATTTTTTTCATTAATTCATGGATTTTGGATCAATTTTCTTTGACCTAATCACTCATATACATATATGCAAGCAAACCCTCGTGCTCACTGACTGAAAAACTGCACAACCAAGCCATACAAGAACTCAAGAAACTCACATATTTTTGAAATTCGATTTTGGTTTTACAGGTGAATTCAAGGTGCAAGAGCTGTTCAAACACCTTCCTTGAGGATCATAGAACGTTTTCCAATCATTCACTAAGTCCCATACTCAAGAGAATACGAAATCACCATTGAAGTTGGTGAGAAATTTCCAAAATAGTTTTCCATCATTCATGCATTTTTAACATATTTCATTGTTGTTTTTGTGTTTAGAATGATGTTTGCAATCTAACTGCATAATTTGATTGGAGTTTCATGCTAAAACGAAGAATCCACCATGAGAGCATATTAGGGTTTCGTGAAAATTGATTTAGGGGTTTCCAAACCTTGAACAATTAGCACATGGGACCTAGACCATCCAACTCAGCGCGCTTGGACGAAGAGAACGAGACCCTCGCGCCTAATTTATATGGCCGGACGGCCTAATCGTTATTTTTGATAATGTTGCCTTTTGGAACGGTTCAAAACCATTGCCAATGTTTTGTGTTTCAGAAAAAAAATAAAGCCAAGGAAGAAGAAGACGAGGTGGCCATCAACGATTGGATCGTTTAAACTTTCGCGCGCAAAGAGCACTAACGCATTTGTTTTATTTTATAATGATTGTTTATTAGTTAATATACAGAAAACGCGTTTGGATCAACTGGCAGGCTTAAGCATTGGTAAACCACAGGACCTGGGTTCGAGCCCCAGGTCCCCCACCCCTTTCATGTTATTTTTCATATAACGCTCTTGTGCAGTTTCAATGCTAAGGTGTATCATGCACCCTCAAAATCAAGCCATCCACATGGCCAATGGAGACGATCAGAAGGCCACGATCTGAGGAACATGGTAAACTGCAGTCAAAGGTGCCACATGCTAGTGTCAGAGTCAACGAGGCCTAAGGCTTATTGGGCTTAAATTGCTAACCATTCACCTCCTACTGGGGACAGAACCCCCCATGGTTTGAATTTTCTTTCTTTTTCTTATCTTTTTATTTCAATTATTGTCTTTATTTTAATTAATTCTTTTAATTTAATTATTTTCACAATAATATAAAAAACACAAAAAATCAGAAAAGACCAAAATTAAATACCTTTATTTAATTAGTATTTTTTGTAGATAAAATTCATAATTAACTTAGTTTTCTTCTAATTTAGGTTTAAATCTTAACATTTTCTTAAATATTTTAAAATTGGTAGAATTAGTTTTAATTAATTTTTATCCTTTTTTCTTTTCTTTTTCACTAATAATTAACTATTTATTTTTATGAATTAAATCGCATCAATTAATTAGGGCTAATTTTAGGTTAAACTTTAATATGTTTTCATAATAAAATAAAAATTGTAGAATTAGGTTTAATTGCATTAAATTCTCCTAAATACCAAAAAAAAACCAAAAAAACAATTTCTTTTCTTTAATTTTATTAATTTAATAATCGTTTAATTTAATTTAATCAAAAAGGGTCCAACGCCCTCGTTTCAACTTTAATTCAAATCGCGCATTTATTTTCTTTTCGTATAATTTTTATGTACCTCTCCCAAAGCCATGTAATTCGGACATTTATATTTCTCACACTTTACTTTATTTTATGTCAAATCGGGTCCTGGATTAAATTTGGCGATGTGGACCCGCGCCTTTGTAATAGTTTAGGAACTTTATATTTCTCGCAATTTTTAACTATTAATAATGGCATGCAAGAATGAATGACAAAATAAAAACAAACGCGTAGATCACCTTTGACATGACAAGACAAAAATATCTGAATTTGACACACAAATCACACACCACCCCTAGGGTACGCCTCACTGTTGCCTTGCCTCGAAAGGTGATCGTCGAGTAGAGGATGTCTTAGTAAGTCCTCATGATCCGGGAACCTGGCATGAGGGTAGCTTCTAAGGTGTCTTCCTATTGCTCTGGTGATCACCATGTCCCGAACCTTCGAATTGACCCGAACACCTCCAACGGTGGTGCTACCTACCTCTCAATGGTGGGATGGCACTACTTTAAAGGACATTTACACAGACGAATTCCTTAGGGTAGGTAGACGACTCGTGGATACTTGCTCTAATTCAAAACAAAACAAATCAAAAATACTTTTCACACCAACACATTTTCAAAAAGCTTTCGAAAGCATTTTTCAAACATTCTTGAGGACCGATACAAGAGTCGAACTGAAATTTTCAAAGAAACTTTTTAAAACCCACAGTTGAAAAGAAAACAAACTATTTTGAAAACACAAATGAGCAAGTATCTAAGAGCCCATGGATAACCATGGATAGAAAGGGTGCTAACACCTTCCCTTTCTATAATCTACCTCCCGAACCGAGAGCAATCTCTATAAGGAATTTTTCTGTGCTTTTGTCCTTTCCATTTGGAGAAAATAAAAGACGGTGGCGACTCTTGCTTCTGCGAAATTTCGCGAACCAGCGTTAAACAGTCAGTTCCAGATCCACCGATCACACTGTCCTAGAAATAGTAACCGGGTTCTAAGGAGCTCAATATCACTGGATTGTTTCCTTGTTCATTGTTTCAATTCAAGCCTGATGATTGGCGACCGAAATATTCCAAGGAACCAACCCTCAATGAGTGTAATATCGAGTATCTACCAACTTCGGACTGCACCAAAGCCAGTCATCTCACTACATCCTAAAAGGCCAAGTTGGTCAAGTAAAGGTTCTAGAAGTTCGTTAGTGCTTCATGACATCACTCAACGACCCTGTATTCTCTTTAATTGACTCAAAGGCTACCGGTATCCACAAATATGTCACACTAACATAGTTATTGCTAAGACCGTGTCGGTATACCCCGCACAGTTTCCACAATGTATTTCTATTTACCTATAATGTTTCCCAAATTCGGGTGGAGGATTCAAACCCAAACAATAGAACCAAAGTGTAAAGCAAACAAGTCAAACAATTGTAAGCAAATAAAGGTGATCTAAACCCTAAGGTAACCCCACTTTTATAATTATCCCCAGTAGAGTCGACAGTTCTGTGATACGGTGGGAGAACTGGCTTGAGGTTTTGCGTTTCCTCACAAATGTCGCGGTTAGCAAGAGTCGCCACCGACTTTTATTTTATCCAAAAGGAAAGGTAAAAAGCACAGGAAAGACCTTTGAGATGTTTTCTTGAATTCGGGGGGTAGATTATGAAAAGGGAAGGTGCTAGCACCCTTTTCATCCATGGTTTTCCATGGGTTCTTAGTTACTTGCTTAGATCACTTGCTTTGCTTTGTTTGAAATGGTGTTTGGTGTGATTTTGAAAGTATTTTGAAAAGAGGCCATCGTTTAGGCAATCTTTGTAATGATTCTCATTCGTAAGAACGTATACAAAGATGTTTGTCTTTTGAAAAATGTTTCAATGTTTTGTAAGATGTTTTGAAATGTGTGTGTGCTTGTTTTTGAAAATAGCAAGGATTATTTTGAAATGGAGCAAGTAACTTAGAAGCTATCTACCTACTCAAATGTCTTTCTTGTACATTTTTATTCCTTTGACATTGTTGACTTACCATTTATTTGGTAAATAACCCTATCTTTGGATGTTAACGGGACGGGCGTGGGTCATCGTATGACCATGATAGCAATGTTGCCAAGTATCTTAGCATTTTTGAGGGACCAAGATCATTTTGTTTAGGAAACCTTTGTATAGCGTCATCGAGGGACTATGATATTATTTTTGTTTTGTTTTGCCAAGATACTTCGCATGCGTAACATGGCAATTTTATTTTAGGCAACCAAGTGGGTGAAACCCTAAGGGTGCTTGTGTTCAAAGTGTGTTATTTTTCATGCTTTTGTCTTGCATTTAGGGTTTTCTATTTTGCTTGTTTTTGTTCTTGTCATGCAAACCCTAATTTACTAACATGGTATATGAAAGCGATAAATTGCGTAATTGTAAACTAAGCTATTACAATAATTATTATGGGAGGAGGGATACAAGTTTTGAATGGGAATTTTGCACAAATATAGACCTAAATATATTATTACAACCCAATCGAATATTGTGCGTGTGATACGGTGGGAGAACTGACTTGAGGATTTGCATTTGTTTTCGCAAATGTTTCGGTTGAGCAAGAGTCGCCACCGACTTTTTATTTTATCCTAAGGAAAGGTTAAAAAGCACAGCAAAAACCTTTGAGATGTTTTCTTGGGTTCGGGGGGTAGATTATAGAAAGGGAAGGTATTAGCACCCTTTCTATCCATGGTTATCCATGGGCTCTTAGTTACTTTCTTAGATCACTTGCCTTTGATTTTCAATTGTTTGAAATGGTGCTTTGTGTGTGGATTTGAAAATGTTTTGAAAAGAGGCCATTTGTTGTGGCAACCTTTGTAATGATTCATGTTTGAATGTATACAAAGGTGTTTTTTTCTTTTGAAAAGTTTTCAATGTTTTTGAAAGTTGTTTTGAAAGTGTGTTGTGATGTGTGTTTTGAAAAATGGCAAGGATTGTTTTGCAAGGTTGGTCAAGTAACCAAGAGCTATCTACCCTAAATTTCTCAAAGATCTTTCCTATGTTTTAACCTTTTTAACAGTATTGTTCCACCATTGTATTTGGTGGACAATCTTGTGTTAGGATGTTAATGGGACGGGCGCGGGTCATCGTTTAGACCATGATTGCAATGGTGCCAAGTGTCTTTGGCAATTTTTCCTTTAAGGGACTTGATCATTTTTAGGCAACTTTCGAAAGCGTCATCGAGGGACTATGATCATTTGATTTGTTTTGCCAAAAACACCCAACATGCAACATGGCCCATTATTGAAGGCAACAAGTGGAGTAACCCTAGGGGTGCAAGTGTGATTGGTGTTGTCCATTTTCATGCTTTTTTGACTTTGAATTAGGTCAAGCTATTTGTCATTTTTTTTTATTTGCATACAAACCCTAAGTTTATCATGGCATATTTAGAAAGCTTTAAAATGCGGAATTTAAAGTCCTAAATTATTACAAAATAATCATGGGGATGGGGGTACAAATGTTCAAATGGGGATGAGACTTAATAGGAGAGTGGTATCCCAATATTTACAACCAAATCGAATCAATCGCAAATGTAATATGTATCAATGTATAGGAATAAGTAAATGTGTATGTGTAAATGTATTTGTGTAAGTGTATGTGATTTATTTATAAGTGAAAAAAAAAAGGTTAATTTTGGATATTTTCATGTTTAGGGCAAAACCCTAATTTTGTAGATAAATAGTATTTATTATTTATATTATATACAATATTTATTAAATATACAAAAATAAAATAAAATAGGAGTATATTGTAAAAAGGTAATTTTTGAGGTCAAATATTAATAAAAATAAAAATGTATTATTTTTGTATTTTTACCCTAAATATTCTAATAAATATATAAGTATTTATATTATGTATTAAATATATTAAATATACACAAAAATAAAATATTAATTATTTTACAAAAAAATAAATATATTTTTTAGAAAATGTTTTCAAAAGATAAAATAAAATAAAATTAGAAAATAGAATGTATTTTGTATTATTTTTAGTATCTTAAATAAAAGTATTATATTCATTTATATATACAAGTTCAAATAAAACAAATAAAAATCAAAATAAAATGCAAAAATGGATGGAAAAATGTTTTTAATATTTTTTATACTTTGACAAAAAATAATAAATCAGAAACAAAAAGAAAAAAATCAAAAATGATAAAAATAACACACAATGGGCCAAGGGGGTGTATGTGGGAAATGAGTGTGCAAACAGAAAAATGAAACAGGCCCAGCCCAAGGGGCTTTGTCTTCAACCTCCAGCACCCTTCCAAACAGAAAAACGTGCGCCTTTCATGCCTTGTTCAAACATCCTGATTCTTTGATTTTTAGCACAAACTTATAACATCAAAAATATAGAGCATCAAACCACGAATTCATACATGTAAAGAACTTGATCTAACTCTCAGAAATGAGAGAGAATTTCTTCTCCCCCAATTCCTGACCTAACTTTTGTTCAATATTCAAGTTCAAAATTCTCTCAGTATACACAACATAAATGAAAAGTAATGATATGGGTAGCTTCAGGGTCATGAGTAGGACATAACTTCTTCACAAACCTAAGCCTAGATATGCTTGGATAGAGAGATAAAAGTTCAAACTTTTACCTGTTCAGCTTGAATCGTGTACAACAATGGAGGCACTTTCAATGCAGTGTGAGGACTTGTACAGCTTGCTTGAGGTCTAAGGATGCTCCTCCAATGCTTGGTGTGCTTTGAATCCTTCTGAATCAATCCATGGAAGTCAACCTGCAAGAGAGAAAAGTGAAAGTGGCACACTTGGCTATGGTTGTTACAGTCTGTTTCCAAGGCTTGGGATAGTTTGTATGGATGTTATGGAGTGTGTATGAAGTGGTTTTGGCCAAGGCGTACGAATGGATTGAGCTGACCAAATCAAAATGCAGAATGCCCTGTTTTGTGCAGCAAAATGGTGATTTTCTGTATGAGGAGGGATCAAGGGTACTTTGGTCGTGTTTTAGGTCTGTTAGGGAGTATGCAATGTGTGGAGAAAGTTTGTTTTAGTTGATTCTTGCAGGAATGTAAGTTGTGGTTCAATATACAAGTTTTCTTCTTTGATGAGTAAGAAAATGTGTATTCACAATGCAGGCCCCTACTCCCTCAATCTATGCTGCATAAAATCACTCTTGATCAGTGGAATTTGTTCATGAACTTGTGCCCAAAATATCTGCTTTGGTACTTCTTAGATTGTGAACTTGACATAAAGTGCTTCTTTTCCAAAATGGCAAAAATGCTTTATCCATTTATGGCCTAATCTTGTATGTAATGGTTAAATACACAAAACAAGACATGAACACAAAGGATATGCATTAAATTATTGAGTAAGAATGGGATTAGAGGCCTGTAACATAGCTTGTGCAAGCTGACTTGAAAAATGCAAAGTGTTATGAACATGAAAATTGGCCATGAACAAAGTGACTTTTGCCTAACTTCACAAATTCGATTCTCCCTAACCACAAGGGTGTTTGATAAGTTCTTGGACAATTTGGAAAGCTTGGAATGTGTAATACAATCCATATTTGTAATGCAAATTGAAATTCCAAGTGGAAGCATGTGAAAAGTGGCCATGAAGTTAGGCAAAAATCCTGCCTAAAATAGGTCAAAAAATTTCTAAGTTAAGAATGTTTTGCACCCTTGTTCCAAAAATCATAACTTGAGCTACAAGCTTCTTTTGAGGAAACTTTGTGAACCAAAGTTGTAGATTTTGCAATGGACTATAACTTTTATGTTTTGAGTTTTGTTTGAATCCAAATGTATCTTGATGAAAAAATGGGACAAAGTTAGGAAAAAATGAGGAAGTTTCATAACTTAGAAAAATTTTAAGTTATGAAATTTTCTCATTCTAAACCCTAATTTGCAATTTTTGATTTCTTGATGAACAATTTTCATAATTTGACATGTTTTGATGAAAAATGAATCTTGACACTTGATTTTGACGAAAAAGTCAAAGTTTGACTTTTCAGTGTACAGTCAAATTTTGATCAATTGACTGGAAAATTTATTTGTCAATCTTGTGCATTTGGGATCTTTTGAACTTGTTGAATGTGTCAAGACCATGTCATTGAGTCCTTGAGCCCATATATGAGCTTGGTTTTCCATTTTCTAGGTCAAATAGTCAAAAATTGCCTTTGTGCAGTCAAAACCCTAAAAATGACCATTTTGCCCTTTTGGTGATCTGATCAAATTTCTTGTAGAATTGTGATCCAAACTTGACCAAATGGTTCATATGAGTTTAAAATGTTGATGTGGGTCAAAAATCATGAGGTTTGACTGTCAATTGACCACAGTTGATTTTTTCCTCAATACAGCTGATTTCTAGGTCAACTGTCCAATTGACTGGGCAAAGATTGGATTCAAGACTTGAAACTTGGTATGGATAAACTTGTGAGTCCAACATGAAGCATGAAAGTCATCTTGGGCATTTTAGGTCAAAACATCTTTGTGCAAACTCAAACCCTAATTTGGGTCAACAGTGCAAGGAGGGGCCTTGAGCAGAGTAAACCCTAACTTGATCTTGAGCTCCAAGGGTCTTGTGGTGAGAAAAATATTGATGAAATGGGAGGGCAAATTTTAGGGTACAACAGTTGCCCCTGTTCAATCTTCTTAGACCTGAGGATGTAGATTGTCTTGCGTGTCTTTCGTGATCCGAAGGTGGAAGATGATTGAACACTAAAGTGCCCAGAAATTTGCACTCGCATAGTGGAGTATCAGCAATGTGATGTCGGGAATGGGCTTATAGATGCCATTTGGAGATAGGATGGATAGGAGGATGGGCTTATAGATTCCATCTGGAGGTGTGACAGAACCTTGTCGGGAATGGGCTTATAGATGCCATTTGGAGGTGTCGATCGCGTAAGAGATTCCTTAGTGAGAACTTGCGTACCTGAGAAAGAAAGATGGTTTCCTGGCTTGCTACAGGTGTTGATCTTCAGTCTCTTCATGCAGATATGCCCTGGCTAGATACAAGCATCGAATCTACAATCAAACACTCACAGATATGCCCTGGCTAGATACAGGAATCAAATCCGGAACTTCAAAAGGTTGCTTACAGACGTGCCCTGGCTGGATACAGGTATCGAATCTCTAAACTCTTCATGCAGATGTGCCCTGGCTAGATACAGGAATCGAATCTGGAATTGTTCGTCTACAGATATGCCCTGGCTGGATACAGGTATCGAACCTGGAATTTGTCGTCTACAGATATGCCCTGGCTGGATACAGGTATCGAATCTGGAATTTGTCGTCTACAGATATGCCCTGGCTGGATACAGGTATCGAATCTGGAATTTGGTCGTCTACAGATATGCCCTGGCTGGATACAGGAATCGAATCTGGAATTTATCGTCTTCAGATATGCCCTGGCTGGATACAGGAATCGAATATGGAATTTGTGACAGTTGATAGTAATCATCTTTGGATTGTCCTTTTTTCTGAAAAGGCAAAAACATTAGTTGTATGCAATGTCATGATGTATGAGATGCATGATGTCATGATGTTCTCAAGAATAAATGAGATCGTGTGATATGTTGCGTATATGTATGTATCAGGATGTATAAAATGTAAAAGGTCTATGAATGTGTTTTCGACTAGGAAAATAAATCCTTGACGAAGGCCGGGAAATCAAATTCTGGGCTGATGTTGAGGAGTAGAGTTCTTCGCTTCCGCTGGGGATGATGGTTGCAAGAATAAACCGGTAGGAGAAGATGACTCCGTTGGGGAATAAACTTGTTGGAGAGATTAGCTGCGGGGAATTACTCTGTGGGAAGAGATACTTCGCAGAGGTTTTGAGAGCTCCGCTGGGGATAGGAAGAACTTCGCCGAGCACGAACTTTCTGTAGTAATTAGCTGAGGATAACCCAGTTATAAGCTCTAGTGGGAAATAACCTTTGAATGAAGCCGGGGAGATGCGTTCGTACTCTGCAGGGGATAAGCTTCCAGAATCTACTGGGGATAAGCTTCAGAATCTACTGGGGAGGATGATTCAACTTTCCTGGGGAAACTCTGAACTGTACTAGGGAGTGGCTCCACTGGATGTCTGTATTTTACCGGGGAACAATCTTATACTAAGACTGCCGGGGATGCTTGCCGAGGAATGTCTATACTCTGCTGGGGAATGTTGAGATCTTCTGGGGATACCCAACTTCCTTAAGGCTGACGGTAGACTAACTCTGCTTGGGGAGAGCATCGCTGACTTGCTGGAGATACTGTGCCTTTTCAGGGCTGATGGGAGACCAATTCTGCCTGGAGAGTACTGCTGAATCTTGTCTTACCCAACGGGGAGTGAAGGTATCCTGGTTACATTCTTCAGCCGAACCTACCTTGGTACCTTGGTGGACAGAGCAACTAGATCGCTTAGACAAATCTAAATTGCCCCTGTTTCTGATGTCATCAGTAATTAGTCCTTTGTTTCGCATGCAAATATTCATGATTAGCAATTAATGTCAAATGCATATATCAAAAATGAACATTGGACGTTCTTTGCAAAACAAAACAGAAAAAGAAAAAACTATGGGTAATTTGCTTGAAAAATTGAACTTGTATTGATTTTGAAATTGGCCTGTGAATAGGCATTTTATGTACAGGAGGCTGACGTCCTAGTAAGAGAACGCCGCCGAGCAAAATAGAGTTTATACAATTTTGTGAAAAGGAAACAAAACAGCTATGTGAAAAATAATCCTACTGGGTTCCAACTCTGCTATCGCCTTTATGTCTTCAAACGTCTCATCACTTTGCTGCTAAGTTGAAGATGAAGTTGATTGATTGGCGCCGTCTGAGCCCGATAGTTGATGCCGAATTCTGGATGCAAGGTGATCCAATGAGACATAGTATTACGCTTTATCCCTAACTTTTGCCTGGACCTCCCTTTCGGGTTTTCAGTCCACCGGGATACCCATTTTTGCCCAAGCCGCCTTTTCAGGTTTTCGACTTGCCGGGTGTACAAATTTTTCATTTCATCCCTTATTTTTGCCCGAACCCTTTTGGTTCGCCGGGAAGCCCTTATTTTTGCCTAGGTGTGTCAACCTAGCGGGTCTTTTATCATGCGTAGTATCTGTTTACTATGTATGCATTGGCGGGGTGAGGAAGGTCGTCACCATCCATGGTAGTTAGAATCATATCTCCTCCTGAGAAGATATGTTTAACCACAAATGGCCCTTCGTACGTAGGGGTCCACTTGCCCCTGGGATCACTTTGAGGAAGAATGATGCGCTTGATTACCAGGTCTCCGACTTGATACTCTTGTCGTCTGACCTTCTTGTTAAATGCCCTGATCATCCGTTTTTGGTACGTATGACCATGACAAATAGCAGTGAGTCTCTTTTCGTCAATTAGGTTTAATTGATCAAGCCGAGTCTGGATCCAGTCATCTTCGCTCAAACCTGCATCCTTCATTATCCGAAGAGAGGGTATCTGGACTTCAATAGGCAAGACTGCCTCCATGCCATAGACCAAGGAAAAGGGAGTTGCCCATGTTGACGTTCGTGCTGAGGTACGGTACCCATGAAGAGAAAACGGTAACTGTTGTACCCCAATATTTGCCCTCCCATATTCTTCAAGATTTGCCAAGATCATGGTTCAAAATCTCTCAAAGGATTGCACAGTCCAATTGCCTCCTAACAGTCAAAAATTAGGGTTTTGGTTCTGGCAAAGAAGTTGAAGTTTTCAAGGGTCCAATCAAGTCCCATATGCCTACATACATTGTCAAACATCCATATGGCAAGTTTCAAGACTCACAACATCAAATTGCACAATCAAAAACCCTAAATGCTTCACAGTCAACTGCAGGGGCAAAATGGTCATTTGACTGTCAAAAGTCAAAAATTTTGGTCAACATCTTATTTTGAAGCCACAAACATCATTTGATCAATTCTTGATCATGATTCTCAAAGCATGGCTCAAAAAGTCTCAAGATGCAAAAGTTTCTATTTTTGGACAGTTGAAAAAGTCAACTGCAAATTGACCAAGGCATAACTTCCTCATAGTTTATCAGAAAAATCCCATACAAAGATCATTTTTAAGAGAATGACATTTCCCACAACTCATCTTCACACTTCAAGTCCAAGAAATGCTCTCACAAAAAGTTACCAATTTCAACATTATAGGTCATTTTCAAAAGTCAACAAAAAGGCACTTTAAGTCAAAGACCATAACTTGAGATTGGTAAATCAAAATGACAGGGGACCAAAGGCATTGGTTAGAGGACTTCAAGACTTTTCCAAAATGTCCAAGAACATGATCAAAGCTTAAAAATTGAGCAAGATATGCCTTGTAGAAGTTGGGAAATTTTTGAGAATTTTGAAAAGTCAACTTTGCACAAAAGGGTTCAAAAATGCTAATGGGCCACAAATTCTTCCATGAACCATCACCCAAAAGCTATGCACGACCCATTAAGCTAAAAGGGAGTTATTTTCTTATTTTTAATTAATTAATTGAATTTTTATTATTATTAATTCATTTAATTAGATTTAAATATGAAAAAAAAATCAAATCATACCTTTCAAATCTTTTTGTGCAGAGAATTCACTCATTATGTGCTAAGGATTTCGTTTCACATTCAAAAAGGCAATATCTTTCACAATTGGCAAGAGTTTCATGGCAAAAAGATTGAAAAAGATTGGATTTTATATGATTGGAAATCAAATATCAAAATCATAAATGGAGGGACTTTGGGCTGGTTTTCTTGACCTAATTCCATCCACATACATATGCAAAGCTAACCTAATCCTAAGGGACACAAAAGCTGCGCTCAAAACCATAGAACAACATTGCATTTTTTTTCACAAAATATTGAAAACTGAAAACCTAGTTAGCAGGCGTTTCAAAGCTTCAAAAGTGTTCCAAAACATTGCTGAGACACCTAGGAAGCGTTGGCAATCAAAACCAAGTCTCCAGACCTCCAGAAGTGGTAGAACGACATCACACTTTTCTTGAACTTTTCCATAATCGTGTCTTACTTTTCATGCATTGTTCATGTATTTTAACTGTTGATTCTTACTAACAATGATGCTCTGAAACTTTTGGCATAGTTTAATTGTCCTAATATCGCCTAAAACGAAATCTGCCATGGTTGAAGCTTAGCGTTTCAGAAGCTCTAAATTGGGGTTTCCTTCATATGGAAAAATTGGATCTCAAGACTTAGGCCATTAAACTCAGAAGCTCCATACGAACACAACCATGACCTTGCGCCCTTTTTATAATACAGCATGCCCTATTCGCTATTTTTGCAGAACTTGTTTAGTAGGGGTTTAAAACCCCCGCTATTTGCTTTTATTTACAGGAAAAAGATGAAGACGAAGCCTATGTGTCCAAGCGTGAGTGGAGGATTCAAATCCTGGCGCGCAATTTTTTGACAACACCACTAACTAACGTTTTTTGCATATTATATTTTCCATGTATTAGGTTAACAAAGAAACTCAATGGCTCAGTTGGTGGGTGAGCTGTCTGGCAAGTATTGGGACATGGGTTCGATTCCCAGGTCCCCCTACATATTCCATGTTTTTTATCATAACGCGTTTCTATGCAGCACTCGTTCAAAGGGGCACCATACGCCCTAATGCTTAGGCTTGCCATGTGTCTCTGATGATCAATCCAATGGCCATGACGTGAATTCCATGATACACCCTCAGTCAACCACATGCGTTCAAACTGGAAAAGTCAACAAGGCCTTGGATTCTGATGGGACAAATTACTTTCAATAAACCTCCAAATTGGGCCAGATACCCCCTTGTTTGTATTCTTTTCTTCTTTCTAATTTTCTTCTCTTTTCTTTTCATTTTCTTTTTTAATTTGTTTTAATTATTTTAGTTAATTCACCAAAATTAATTTTCATAATATAAAATACAAAAAAAACAAAAATATTTATTTATTAGTATTAATTTCATTATTATTATTTTTTGTAAATAAATGTTAAATAATTAATTTAGTTAAATTAGGTTTTCAATTTTAATCTTTTCTTAAATAACTAAAATATGTAGAAATTAGGGTTTTTAGCATTTTTATCCTTTTTCTTAATAAATAATTTTTTCTTATTATCATTATTATTAATTACTAATTTATTTTGTAAATACCCATGTAATTAATTAATTAGTGTAAATTAGGTTAAACTTGAATATTTTTCATAAATAATTAAAAACAACTTAGAACTAGGGTTTCATTTAACTTCTAATTTTAATTAATTTTCTTTATTCTCATTAAATACCAAAAAACCAAAAAAAACCTAACTAAAAAACATTCTTTTCCTTTTATTAAATAATTAATTAGCTTTTTAATTTCATTTAATTTCAAAAGGGTCCAACGCCCTCGAATGTTCTATTTTTTATTCTTTTCGCGCATTTGTTCTTATTTTTCTTTTTGAATATTATGTAATTGCTCAAGCCATGTAATAGTCATTAGGAATTTATTTACTTTCCGCATTCTTTATTAAAACGGGACTTTGTTAATTTGGCGATGTATAGACCCGCGCCTTGTAATATCGTAGGACTTTACTTTCCGCACTTTAATTTCCGCACTCTTAAACTATTAAACTTTGCATGAAAGAATGTATGGCCTGAATTAAAAACAAGCGTAGATCACCGTGATGCATGTACAAGATAAAACATAACTGAAAACAATACACAAATTCACACACCACTCTTAGGGTACGCCCCACTGTTGCCTTGCCCTCGAAACGTGGTCGTCGAGTATAGGACGTTTTAGTAAGTCCTTATGTCCATGATCTATGGCATAGGGGTAGCTTCTAAGATGTCCTACTGTTACTCTGGTGACCACCCTGTCCCTAACAATCGAATTGACCCGAACACCTCCAACGGTGGTGCTACCTACCTCTCAATGGTGGGATGGCACTACCTTAAGGACATTTACACAGCCTAATTCCTTAGGGTAGGTAGATGACTCGTAGATACTTTCTATATTCAAAAAAAACAAATCAAAACTCTTTTCACACCGACACTTTCAGAAAGCTTTCAAAACAATTTTTCAAACACTCTTGAGGGCTGATACAAGAGTCGATCCGAAATCTTTAAACGAAACTTTTTCAAACTCACTCAAACTTGAAAAGCAAACAAACATTTTGAAAACACAAATGAGCAAGTACCTAAGAGCCCATGGATAACCATGGATATAAAGGGTGCTAACACCTTCCCTTTCTATAAATCTACCTCCCGAACCGAGAAACTATCTCATAAGGAATTTTGCTGTGCTTTTATCCTGTCCATGTTGGAGAAAATAAAAGACGGTGGCGACTCTTGCTTCCGCGACATTTCGCGAACCAGCGTTAAACAGTCAGTTCCAGATCCACCGATCATAGTAACATTTCGTGCCAATATTTGTAGGTCACTGTCATCTTCTGCACAATCTTCTTAATATTCTTATTCGCCGCTTCTACAGCCCCGTTCATCTTCGGCCGGTAAGGTGAAGAGTTGTGGTGCTGTATCTTGAATTGATCGCAGAGCTCAGTGATCATCTTGTTGTTAAGATTGGTACCATTATCCATAATGATCCTCTCAGGTACACCGTATCGACAGACCAGGTTGTGCCGAATGAACCGTGCCACGACGTTCTTGGTTACGGTAGCGAAGGAGGCTGCTTCGACCCATTCTGTGAAATAATCAATCGCTACCAAGATGAAGCGATGCTCGTTGGATGTCGTAGGTCTGATTTCGTCGATCATATCAATGCCCCACATTGCAAAAGGCCAAGGTGCTGTCAAGACGTTCAGAGGAACCAGAGGAATGTGCATCTTATCAGCATAGATCTGGCATTTATGACAGGTTCGAGAATGCTGATAACAGTCGGCTTCCATTGTGGACCAGAAATATCCTTCCCGAAGGATTTTCTTTGCCATGGTATGTCCACTGGAATGTGTTCCGAAGTTACCTTCATGTAGCTCTGCCATGATCCTTTCTGCTCCAGTCTTATCCACACAACGCAGTAAGGTTGAATCTTGGTTTCGCTTGTAGAGAATGCCATTGCTGAGGAAGAACTTTGTCGCAAACCTTCTCAGGAACTTCTTGTCATTAACAGAAGCACCCTCGGGGTATTCTTGAGCTTCCAAATACCTCTTCACTTCATGATACCAGGGTTTTTCTGTTACCTCTTCGATCTCAAGATCGCAGCAATGTGCAGGTTCGTCCAACTTCCAAATAATGATCTGAGGCGCCTCGTTGTCCCATTTGACTTTGAACATAGAAGACATTGTAGCCAATGCGTCCGCTAATTGATTTTCCTCTCTTGGGAAGTGTTCAAAAGTTATCTCTTCGAAGTGGGGAATCAATGTCATCACATACTCTTTGTAAGGAAGAAGATTTGGGTGTTTCATATCCCACTCGCCTTTGATCTGATTGATCACGAGAGCGGAATCTCCGAAGACACTCAGAAACTTGATCCTTAAGTCAATTGCAGCTTGATGACCCATGATGCATGCCTCATACTCCGCCATGTTGTTGGTGCAGTTGAAACATAGTCGGGCGGTGAGTGGAGTATGAGTGCCTTTAGGGGATATAATCACAGCACCGATACCATTACCCAAAGCGTTCGAGGCTCCATCAAAGTGCATAGACCATCGGGATCCCTCCTCAGGTCCTTCATCCGATCCAGGTACTTCACAATCAGTCACTACCATGATATCCTCGTCTGGAAATTCAAAGTTCATGGATTGGTAGTCGTCCACTGCCTGGTGTGCCAAATGGTCTGCCAATACACTTCCCTTGATTGCTTTCTGAGTCGTGTACTAGATGTCGTATTCTGTCAAGATCATCTGCCATCTTGCTATTCTTCCGGACAAGGCAGGCTTTTCGAAGATGTACTTTATTGGATCCATTTTTGAAATCAACAGAGTAGTGTGAGTCAACATATACTGTCTCAGCCGGCGAGCAGCCCATACCAAAGCGCAGCAAGTTTTCTCGAGCAGTGAGTATCGGGTCTCACAGTCGGTAAACTTTTTGCTAAGGTAATAAATGGCGTGTTCTTTTCGGCCAGACTCGTCATGCTGCCCCAGCACACACCCCATTGAGTTGTCCAGTACTGTCAAGTATAAGATTAGAGGTCTCCCTTCAATCGGCGGCTTAAGAATGGGTGGTTCTTGGAGATACTCTTTGATTCTTTCAAAAGCGTCCTGACATTCATCATTCCAACGTACTACTTGATCTTTCTTCAGCAGCTTGAAGATTGGTTCACAGGTAGCAGTTAGATGTGAGATGAATCGGGCAATGTAGTTCAACCGTCCTAGAAAGCCTCTAACTTCTTTCTCTGTCTTGGGAGTTGGCATCTCTTGTATGGCTTTCACTTTGGCAGGGTCCACTTGAATGCCTTTGTCGCTTACGACGAAGCCTAGCAATTTTCCAGATCTCACCCCAAAGGTGCACTTGTTTGGGTTCAACCTCAGCTTGTACAACTTTAGACGGTCAAACAGCTTCCGCAGATGGTCAAGGTTCTCCTCCTCAGTTTGGGACCTTGCAATCATATCGTCGACGTATACTTCTATCTCGTGATGGATCATGTCATGAAACAACGCAACCATGGCACGGTGGTAGGTTGCCCCAGCATTTTTCAACCCAAAAGGCATGACCTTGTAGCGAAAGGTGCCCCACTGAGTAACAAAAGTGGTCTTCTCCATGTCCTCAGGAGCCATCTTGATCTGATTATAACCGGAGAAGCCGTCCATGAAGGATAATATTTTATGCTGAGCAGTGTTGTCAACCAGAACGTCGATATGAGGCAGAGGGAAATCATCCTTAGGGCTTGCCCTGTTCAAATCCCTGTAATCAACACACATTCGGACCTTACCGTCCTTCTTCGGCACTGGAACCACGTTGGCAATCCACTGAGGGTAAGAAGTCACTGCTAGAAACCCGGCATCAAATTGTTTCATAACCTCAGCTTTGATTTTCTCGGACATTTTTGGACGCATACGGCGGACCTTCAGCTTTACCGGAGGGCATTCTTCCTTGGTAGGCAGGTGATGAACCACAATGTCGGTATCCAACCCAGGCATGTCTTCGTAATACCAGGCAAAGATTTCCACATAGTCATACAGCATCTGAATCAACCATTGTTTCACACTGAGCTCTAGATTGGCACCAATCTTGACTTCCTTTCTGTCTGTCTCAATACCCAGATTTACCGTTTCCACTGGCTCTTCATGTGGCTGAATGGCCCTCTCTTCCTGGAGTAGCAGTCTTGCAAGCTCAACAAGCACTTTGTAATCATCTTCACCTTCGTCTTCGGCTAAGTTAATCGGATTTTCGAAGTCATAACTGGCAGTAGCAGAGTCGTTACCAGTGAGATCCAGAGTGGATTGGAACCTGTATAGGTGAGTGTGTGTAAATATAGTTGTTTTGCAATATATAATAAAGAAAGACAAAGAGCGCAAGATTTGAAATGCAAAACGTCCAATGCTTTCATTAATGATATATGAGAGTGACAAACAAAAGCCCTCACAAATGAAGCCACGGTGCCTCGGGTAAGATACCGGGCCATAAAGTTTCAAAATATTGTCTGTTACAAATTCAAAACAAAAGAGTTCATTACTGAGTGACAAAAGTAATAGGTGTGAAGTCTTTGGCAGTCCAGTTGCTTGGTCCACCGTTGGTCGTTGGGTAGATCCAGCTGTCGAATTCAGATTCCTCCATGTTGTCTTCAATAGCATTTACTCCCGGGTTGGTGATGAACACAGGAGGTCCTCCAATCCTTGCCTTACGAACAGCCTTATGAGCCTCTGCAGTGAAACCCAGGCCAAACTTGTCGGTCTTTGGAGTGAAATCAGGAAGTCGGCCCCAGTTTGCGCACTCACCCTTCTCAATAACAGCCCAGGCATCCTTTAAGGAAGCCATCTTTAAAGGAGAGTCTTCTACAGTCACAGTCTCTGCTGACGCCAGTGTCTGAGGCACCTCTTCAAAGTGTTGAAAGGGGGTTTCAATGAACTCCCCATCCATTTCTATGTACTGGAATGAGTTAAGGTGGATGACCATGTATTCTTCTTCCCCCTGAACTGTAACAATCTTCCCTCTGACCGGGTACTTAAGCTTCTGATGTAGTGTGGAGGTCACAGCTCCAGTCTTGTGGATCCATGGACGACCCAACAAACAAGAATAGGATGGTCGGATGTCCATCACATAGAAAGTAGAATCAAAAACTTGAGAACCAACCCTGATTGGAATGTCAACTTCCCCATGTACCATCCTTTTCGAGCCGTCAAAGGCCTGGACAACAATGTTACTAGGCTTGAGCTCTAAACCCTCACAATACAACCTGTCTAGGGCCTTCTTGGGTAATACGTTCAATGAAGAACCGGTGTCTACCAACATATGGGCAAGAGTAGTGCCCCTGCATTCAATGGAGACATGCAGGGCGTCGTTATGGTTCTTTCCTTTGGCAGTCAGATCGGCGTCAGAGAAGCCCAACCCATTATCAGCAGTCAAGTTGGCCACACAATTGGTAAATTGATTAGCAGACGTTTCTTGTGGCACATGGTCCGTCTTCAGGAAGGAGATCAGAGCCTTGGCATGGGCCTCTGAACACAACAACAGTGATAGCATAGAAATCTTTGATGGGGTGTGCCCCAACTGCTCAACTACGTTGAAATCACTCTTCTTAATGATCTTGAGAATTTCTTCCATCTCTTGCTGGGAAGCTTCAACATTGGTTGTATTTGGTGCCTCCGTCAGGGCAGGAAAATCAGTAGCAATCCCTTTGCCCCGAGCGTCAGATGACTCGGCAACAGGGGTAGAAACAGGAACTTGATCAGGAAGGGGAGCAGGCACACTGGCAGGTGTGATGACAAGAGGTCTCTGAATAGCTGGTGGTGCAATATCTGGTGAGAACAGCCTACCACTGCGAGTAACTTTGGCAGGCCCGGTAATGCTGCTGACACCGGTACTTGTATCGAATTCTTGTTTTATCTCCGAGCACATAAACATCTGCCCCATAGTGCCACGGGACAGCTTTGTCAGATGTATAAGGGAGGGGCCCCGGAACAGTGATGATGATAGGAGCAATCTTCTGAGTAGACATGATTTTGACAGGCTTCTTTGAGAGAACCTTAAGAGGTTTATTGAAAATAGTGACGATAGAAACTTCTTCAGCGGGGATAGCAGGAACAACAATCTTCTCGAACAAGATCTCTTTGCTATCCATCAGGTTTTGGATGCCTGACTTCAGCAAAGAACAACCAGCAGGTGAAACAGAACATAGAAGGCAACCTTTACTACATCCCGGAAATAATTCGGCTAGCAACAGGTTCCTTTTGATAGTCAACAACGGAGTAACAATATCATCCACGGAGGCCACATACAGGTCTTCTTCCACAGCATTCACTCCATGCTGGGGCATGGGAGCAGTCACAACATTGGGCCTTTCGGGCGCCTCGAACTGTACTTCTTTAGCATCAATAAGGTCCTGAACCTTATTCCTCAGAGCCCAACAATCGTCCGTAGTATGCCCTGGGCTATCAGAGTGATAAGCGCAACGGGCGTTGGGGTTGTACTTTGGAGAAGCTGTGTTCACTACCTTCGGAGCTTCCTTGACAGTTACCAGAATGGTTGACAGTAGTTGCGGAAAAATCTGAGACAGGGTCATACTGAGCCGAGTGTACTGCCTTTTGGGTCTCTCACCCCTTGGTTGGTTATATTGCTGAGGAGCAGCAGCGGGCTTTGAAATTACCAACGCGTTAACAGCTTGGCGGCATTCCGGTTTGTTCTGTCTACTTGGACCATAAACAACACTAGCTTCTTTCTTGAAAGGCTTCTTTTCAGTACTCGAGGAGGCACCTTTCTATATCTTCCCCGACTTGATACCAGCTTCTATTCTCTCACCAGTTAAGATCAGATCTGTAAACCCAGCTGAAGAATTCCCATTCAGATGGTTGAAGAATGGACCAGATAGGGTCCCTAAGAACATGTCGACAAGCTCATGGTCAGTCAGCGGTGGCTGCACCCTGCCAGCCAGGTCTCTCCACTTTTGCGCATACTCCTTGAATCCTTCGCCCGTCCCCAGTGACATACCCTGGAGTTGGGTACGCGTGGGAGCAAGGTCGGAATTATACTGATACTATTTATAAAATGCAGTAGCCAAGTCCTCTTAGTTTCAAATACTGGCTCCATCTAGCTGATAGAACCATTCGAGTTGAGCCCCTGAAAGGCTATCTTGGAAGAAATGGATCCATAGGTTCTTGTCTGCAGTGTAAGGTTGGATCTTCCTTACATATGATCTGAGATGCAGCTTAGGGCAGGAAGCCCCGTCGTACTTCGCAAAGGCAGGTGCCTTGAACTTGTGTGGGATCACCACCCCAGAAGATAAACCTAGATCTCCAAAATCCAGCCCCGGCACGTGTTGAATCTCCATGGCACTTAAACGGTCCTCTAGTTGCTTGTACCGGTCTTCAGCAGGAGGGTATTGTTCATCATTGTAATCTGTCTCGTTGTCGGAGACCACAGGACTAGGAGCCCTTCCCCCTTGGGGACTGTCTTTCTCTGCAGAGGAAGTAGCCTGATCAGCCTCATTCTGCAGTGTATTCCCAAACCTCCGTCCAGTGTTAAACAGCGCAGTCCTCTTCTTCTTCTTCTTCTTCAAGAGAAAAGTCTTCAACTCCTGTTGACCCTGGGCTAAGCACATGACCAGCTCTTGAAACTGGGCGTTCTGGGCCTGGAGGGCCTTGATAGCTTGTTCAGTAGTAGGCTCGGAAGACATGATGATTGAGTGCTGTAATAAACAGTGAAGAAGATTAAGCAACCTGTAGAAGAAGGGTACCTGTTATGCATATGATGCAATGAGATGCGTATGATTTATGTTTTCAAAGACAGTTGGAATTCAACTTTGTAGACAAAAAGGAAACACACTTCATTAGATTCAAACTTTAAATTGTTCAACAATTTGCCCTTAGGCATTACAAGAATGAAAATACTGAAAAGGAAATAAAAGTTGTAAAAGAAACATCCAAAGCCCATCAGTGCTCCCATGGCCTCCTCTTCTCAGTACGGATATAGTCATTCAGGATCTGCTCACTCTCCAATTGCTTAGTCAGCTTCTGGATCTTTTGTTCCTGTTCGTTGAACTTTTCCCGATAAGAATCCCGTTCTTCCTGTAGCTACACCCAAGACCTCTTTAGTGTATCAACATCAGTGGGTATCTGAGGAGGGAGGACAGTTGGAGGAACTCCGTCTTTATCAGGAAATTCAAGAATGATAGGCCTGATAGCTTCGTATGGCATACCTAACTTCTGAGCACGGATACGGACCCATATGTAGTAGGGTTCCATTGGTAGAGAAGTCTTCGATCCCAACTCATGTGGGTCAGCTTTGTGAATTCTGTCCCAAGCCTTGACGAATCTACGACGCGGCTCGTTACTATTTACCTGAAACTCAAAACTGATGTTAGGAACCAACATCTCATGAGGTCCTGCTCTTCTGGCCCTTCCAAACTGACGGAGAGCTAGACAGGGATTATAAGAGATTCCTCCCTGGGTACCGATCAATGGAACATTAGGATATTCTCCGCAACGATCAATAATGGCTACCTCATCCAAACCTCTGAGAGTCCAAATGATGTCATTATCAGTGAGAGACATTAACCTATGAGCCCAGCCCTTTCCTTCTTCATTCTTCAGCACGAACTTAGGGAGGTGCGAAATAAACCACCTCACTAACAAAGGAGCACAACACCACAGAGTTCCCCGTCTTCGGGCATTACGAGCATAAAGTTATTGCAGGATATCACCCAAGAGAGTGGGCACAGGGTTCCGAGACATGAAGATCCTTATGGAGTTGACATTAATAAAGGTATCAGGATTTGGAAATAATACTAGACCATAGATTAAGAGAGCCAGAATGTCTTCGTACGCCTTGAAGTCTAAGTCGTTCCAGAAACTGTTAGCTTTGCCAATCAGAAACTTAGCCAAAAAGCCCTTAACTCCACTTCTAGTCTCCCAGTTAGCCATTACCTCTTCTTTGGTTAAGGGAAGGACTGCAACAATCTCTTCAGGCCTAAGAGTCTTCTCCCAACCAGTGAATGGAGTCTGCTCCAAAACAGGGTTACCGAGTAACTCAGAGAATTCTTCCAGGGTAGGGACCAGCTGGAAGTCTTGAAAAGTGAAGCAATGGTAAAGGGGATCATAAAACTGGACCAGGACACTCATCAGTTGTTGGTCCCATTATGAAGTGACTAAACTGAGAAGAGAACCATGCCTCTTGATGAAGGAAGTAGTGTTTGGAATCCTATCAACCAATTCCTTGAGCAAAGTAGGCGGTTGAACAAAGTTGAGCCGGATAGTATTCCTACGCACGGGCATCATGATGTCCTACAAAACAGAGCAAAGATGAAACTCTCTTGTCTTTGAAACGGGTCAGTCCTTATGCAGGATGCATGCAATGGCATGATGGTATGATGTTATGATAAAGCACACCACAAGTATTCACAAAGGCAAGCATGATAAGGCACACAAATCACACAAGACAGCCCTTAGAGTTTAGGCCAGCATGAAGTTTAGGTATTACCCTCTTTCAGTTTTGTTGGTTAAGACCTGTCCTATCAAAAGTAACCGGGTTCTAGAGGATCTCAATATCACTGACTACCCTCAATCGGTCATAACTCCAGCATCGCAATCTTTTCTTGCGGCCAGAACCATCGCGAGAGTTTAGCCTCAATGAGTGTAGCATACTGCTACCGTTCTATGGCCAAGTTGGGTCAATTTAGGGCTCTAAGGTCGGTTGGTGCTTACTGACTCCTTAGAAGACCCATATTCTCCTCGTTGCAACACAAGGGATATCGGTACAGACCAAGGTGTCACACCAATGTAGCTACTGCTTCACCCATGTCGGTCTACGCCGGACAGGTCCCTCACAGCTTTTGCTACCTAAAGGGTTTTCCCCCAGATCCGGGTTAGGATCTATGAAACTCCGATGCAAAGCCCACAAATATAAAAGCAAACAAAGCAAGCAATTGAAAACAAGAGTGGTCTAATCCTAAGGTAACCCCACTTTTAAGTTATCCCCAGCAGAGTCGCCAGTTCTGTGATACGGTGGGAGAACTGACTTGAGGTTTTGTGTTTGTTTTCGCAAATGTTTCGGTTGAGCAAGAGTCACCACCGACTTTTTATTTTATCCTAAGGAAAGGTTAAAAAGCACAGTAAAAACCTTTGAGATGTTTTCTTGGGTTCGGGGGGTAGATTATAGAAAGGGAAGGTATTAGCATCCTTTCTATCCATGGTTATCCATGGGCTCTTAGTTACTTGCTTAGATCACTTGCCTTTGATTTTCAATTGTTTGAAATGGGGCTTTGTGTGTGGATTTGAAAATGTTTTGAAAAGAGGCCATTTGTTGTGGCAACCTTTGTAATGATTCATGTTTGAATGTATACAAAGGTGTTTTTGTCTTTTGAAAAGTTTTCAATGTTTTTGAAAGTTGTTTTGAAAGTGTGTTGTGATGTGTGTTTTGAAAAATAGCAAGGATTGTTTTGCAAGGTTGGTCAAGTAACCAAGAGCTATCTACCCTAAATTTCTCAAAGATCTTTCCTATGTTTTAACCTTTTTAACAGTATTGTTCCACCATTGTATTTGGTGGACAATCTTGTGTTAGGATGTTAATGGGACGGGCGCGGGTCATCGTTTAGACCATGATTGCAATGGTGCCAAGTGTCTTTGGCAATTTTTCCTTTAAGGGACTTGATCATTTTTAGGCAACTTTCGAAAGCGTCATCGAGGGACTATGATCATTTGATTTGTTTTGCCAAAAACACCCAACATGCAACATGGCCCATTATTGAAGGCAACAAGTGGAGTAACCCTAGGGGTGCAAGTGTGATTGGTGTTGTCCATTTTCATGCTTTTTTGTCTTTGAATTAGGTCAAGCTATTTGTCTTTTTTTTTTTATTTGCATACAAACCCTAAGTCTATCATGGCATATTTAGAAAGCTTTAAAATGCGGAATTTAAAGTCCTAAATTATTACAAAATAATCATGGGGATGGGGGTACAAATGTTCAAATGGGGATGAGACTTAATAGGAGAGTGGTATCCCAATATTTACAACCAAATCGAATCAATCGCAAATGTAATATGTATCAATGTATAGGAATAAGTAAATGTGTGTGTGTAAATGTATTTGTGTAAGTGTATGTGATTTATTTATAAGTGAAAAAAAAAGGTTAATTTTGGATATTTTCATGTTTAGGGCAAAACCCTAATTTTGTAGATAAATAGTATTTATTATTTATATTATATACAATATTTATTAAATATACAAAAAAATAAATAAAATAGAAGTATATTGTAAAAAGGTAATTTTTGAGGTCAAATATTAATAAAAATAAAAATGTATTATTTTTGTATTTTTATCCTAAATATTCTAATAAATATATAAGTATTTATATTATGTATTAAATATATTAAATATACACAAAAATAAAATATTAATTATTTTACAAAAAATATATATATATATATATATATTTTTAGAAAATGTTTTCAAAAGATAAAATAAAATAAAATCAGAAAATAGAATGTATTTTGTATTATTTTTAGTATCTTAAATAAAAGTATTATATTCATTTATATATACAAGTTCAAATAAAACAAATAAAAATCCAAATAAAATGCAAAAATGGATGGAAAAATGTTTTTAATATTTTTTATACTTTGACAAAAAATAATAAATCAGAAACAAAAAGAAAAAATCAAAAATGATAAAAATAACACACAATGGGCCAAGGGGGTGTATGTGGGAAATGAGTGTGCAAACAGAAAAATGAAACAGGCCCAGCCCAAGGGGCTTTGTCTTCAACCTCCAGCACCCTTCCAAACAGAAAAACGTGCGCCTTTCATGCCTTGTTCAAACATCCTGATTCTTTGATTTTTAGCACAAACTTATAACATCAAAAATATAGAGCATCAAACCACGAATTCATACATGTAAAGAACTTGATCTAACTCTCAGAAATGAGAGAGAATTTCTTCTCCCCCAATTCCTGACCTAACTTTTGTTCAATATTCAAGTTCAAAATTCTCTCAGTATACACAACATATGAAATTCTGGCTGCAGATACTTAATGTCACGTTCAATGTTATGACACCGTATCTGACTTACTATATGACAGTAAATACAAAAGCAATAAAGAACACAGTCAATTGTTTACCCAGTTCAGTGTGCAACAACACCTACTCTGGGGGCTACCAAGCCAGGGAGAGAATCCACTATAAGAGATGTTAATTCAGGAATAAACCAACCAGTTTATCTCCTTCACTTAAGACCTACCCAATGCAATTCTAATCTAAGTACAACTTAAACCTGAGTTCCTACTCACTCCCCCTCAATCACAGCAGTGATACATAAACCAATTTGACTTAAGAATTGATGAAGACACTCTTCAAAAACAAACACTTGATTAAGCTTCACAGCTTTTTAATCAAGCAACACAATCACTCGTGCTTCACAGCTTTGAGTGATGCACACACCTATCTTGACTCTGCTTCACAGCTTTAGTCAAGGAACATTCAAACACTCTTGCTTCAAAGCTTTGAGTGCTACACAACCCTTACAATTTGAAACCTATTCCAAGGCACTTATCACAAATGATAATTGCTTGGAGTACAATAATCAAATCTATACAGATTACAAATGATCTTCTAATCAATAAAGAGCGATCCTTGAAAAACAGCAGCTCTGTTGAATATATAGCAGCTGCAACTTCAGTTAGGGTTTCCAAAAACCTAGGGTTAATTCCGTTTGACCTAAAGACCAGGTCACAGGACTTTATTAACCAGGTTAGGGTTGAGCTAGGTTACCCCTCAGAAAACGCAGGATTCTGTTCAGGAAGGACTGAGTTATTTCCTGAAAAAACTCAGACTTATCCAATCCTGCAATCCTGTTAGTTCAGAACAGGATGTCATAACATCTGTTATGACATCTGAGAAAACCTGTCTACTGATTTAGCAAAATGTGATCATTTTGCAAAATGCTCAGATACACACTTATAAACATCAGTATTTGAATTACAATATTTTTCTGCAAAGGTACCTAATGAGTCAGTACAAACTGAACTAGAATGTTATGACATCAGTCATGACATTCACACATACACTTGGGATTTACCAAAAATGCAAGCCAATACCTAAACACCTACAAACTCCCCCTTTGGCTGATTTTTGGCTAAAGACCCTAAACAATCAGAGATAGATAGCAGCAGAAATAAGTGACAGCAGAAAATGGTTGAGCTAGGTTACCCCTCAGAAAACGCAGGATTCTGTTCAGGAAGGACTGAGTTATTTCCTGAAAAAACTCAGACTTATCCAATCCTGCAATCCTGTTAGTTCAAAACAGGATGTCATAACATCTGTTATGACATCTGAGAAAACCTGTCTACTGATTTAGCAAAATGTGATCATTTTGCAAAATGCTCAGATACACACTTATAAACATCAGTATTTGAATTACAATATTTTTCTGCAAAGGTACCTAATGAGTCAGTACAAACTGAACTAGAATGTTATGACATCAGTCATGACATTCACACATACACTTGGGATTTACCAAAAATGCAAGCCAATACCTAAACACCTACAAACTCCCCCTTTGGCAGATTTTTGGCTAAAGACCTTAAACAATCAGAGATAGATAGCAGCAGAAATAAGTGACAGCAGAAAAATAGAATGTCAAGTACTAATTAAGTAAGTACCAAATATTCTCCCCCTCTTTAGTCACAAATGGGCCAAAGATACAAGTTCATAAAATTATACAGTTATCCAAAACAAAATAATAAGAGCAGCAGCAGAAAACAACTGAATACACTTCCAAACTCCACCAGATATCAGCACCAACCAGCAACACCACCAAACAGAAATTAACCTTCAAGCACTGTCATCAGACTCAGAGGAGCTAGTTTCTTCAATGTTGAGATGTCCTTCAGCTTCTACACCTTCTTCCCTTCTGTTTTCTTCAGCTTCCTCCTTTTCTAGCCTGGCAATTAGAATTTCTAGGGTCCTTTTTCTAGCATCCAGCTCTTTGCAAGTTTCTTTTAAAACAGCTATGACATCTGATGTCTTGGACTGGGTCTTTACAGACGATGTCTCAGCTGATGTTATGACAATGTCTGGAGCATGAGATCCCTGAAACAGTTTGTAGTGCAGGCCAAGGGCAGGAGCTCTTTTGCAGACTGTATCTCTTGCCACAAGGATATCAGGGTATTGTGCAAGGATGATTCCACAAAGGAGGGAGGGAAAGGCAATTGGTCCTTTGACAGCATAACTGCCAGCATGCTTTAAAGTTTGTTCAAAGATGTACCTCCCATAGTCAAAAGCAGTCTTGGTTCCCACACCATAGATAAATCTCCCCAATCCTGTGGAGATAGTTGATTTGTGATTTGTAGGCACCCAGTTGGCTGCACCTATTTTATGCAAGATGGCAAATTTCATGCTGAGTTTACTAGCATTCAGCTTCCCTTTCAAGGGCCAGCACTTTACTTGCCTGGCTGTGATGGTTAGACAAACTTCATTGTCAGTTGCCTCTAGATCAGGACAGTCCTCATTTGTTCTTCCAAGAAACTTGTTGATTTCTGATGGAGAGAACTTGACCCTTCTTCCTCTAACAAAAACACTTTCAAAGTCAGCTGACCTTCCATCAGCACAATCATTTGACAAGTTCACTACAAACTCCTTGACCAGATTTTCATAACATTTGTTAAACTTTATCACTGTCTTCATTAGCCCAGCATTCTTGATCAAGTCCATGATGTCTTTGCACTCCAAGGCATCATTGTTGAGTTCTCTCTCTAAGGCTATTCTCTTTAAGCAAACATACTTCCATCTGTTTGCATTGTCAGGATGATGAAAAGAGATGTTGTCTGTTGGCACTTCAGGCACTCTAGCAATCTTGCTGGAGGGGAGCTTCCTTCTGATGGGAGTTTCTTCAATATCAATCTCAAATTCTGATTCCTCATCAGAATCAGAAGTTTCAGGTTCTTTACTCTTCTTAGAGATTGGTTGTCTAGCAGTATGCACCTGGGCCTTCTTCCCTTTTGTCTGAATACTTTTCTAAGCCATGCCTTCAGCCTTGGATTTCTTAGCATCAGGTTTATCATTCTGACTACTCTTTCTTTTCATCAATCTCCTAGCTATGCTAGGGTTCACATTAGCAATCAGTTCATTATCTGAGTAATCTTCATCCACATCAATGATAGGTGGATCAGCAGCCTTTTCAGAGGGGTTCTGAATGTTGTCTTTTGGTGTCACAACATTCTCAGTGACATCTACATTTTCAGAAACTTCCACATTTGGACTTTCTGATTGATTTAAAGGGATAGAAATCCCCGGTACAGATTGGTTGCCACTCAGTATACTAGTAACCAGCCTAGCAATAGCTTGGTGAACTTGAACTGATCCTTCTCTATTAGGTACAGAAGACGAAGGATGAGAAGAATTACCAGAGGTTGTAGCTTGAGCTCTTCCTGCATGTCTGGTTCTGAGCTTTTTGACTCTGGCTGGGTCAGTTGCCATCTCCCTGAGAGGAGTGACCTCAAGAACTTCAGATTCTATGCATGTAGTGATTGCCCTAGAATCGTGGTCAGATGATGACGATGATGAGGAAGACGAAGTCGCCATGGTTGAAGACGATGTCTGAGACATTTTGATTGACTTTTAGTAATGGTAGCAGTTTGAGAAAAATCTTTGATTGGGAGGAGGAAACAGGTTGCAAGGATGAGAGAGGTAGGGGGTAAAAGGGAGTCTCTTCAACTTCTTAAAGCTTTTGAAGGAATTGTGAAAAAATATGATTAACCCACTAAATATAGACTTAATAAAATTAATCCCTTCAACCCTTGTTTTAAGCAAAATTAGTTGCTATAATTTCTCATGCTGGTGAATACCCAACCTGCCCCTCAAATTTTCAAGTTTATTTCCAACAAGAGCCTTGGTAGAAGAATCAGTCAGCTGAAGCTTAGAGAAACTATGTTCTAGTTTAAATGACTTCTTCTCTTCAAAGTCAATAGGGTTCAAGGAAATGTTGATTGTTTTCAGATTGTCACAACACAATGTCACAACATCTTGTGTAACATTGTACTCAGGGAGCATCTGTTTTGACCAGATGTTTTGAGAACAGAATTTATTAGACTTTTTATTTCCAACATCCTTGTCAAGTTGACTTAAGGTTCTGACAACACATTCTTCCTGTAGTTTTGGAGTTCTTCTGACAGCTTCCATAGAAATAGCTCTTTTCATTCTTCTTAGATGAAGGAGACCAAGCTTATGCTGCCACAGTTTCATCTCTTTTTCTTCTTTGATGATTTGACACATAGTGGAGATATCAGTGTTCTCAGGCTGCCACACGTAACAGTTATCTTTGGATTTGATTCCTCTCATTACAACTTCTAGTTTTTCATTAATTACTAGACATTCAGATCTTGAGAAGTTGACTTTGAATCCTAGATCACATAATTGACTGATACTAATGAGATTAGCAGTCAACCCTTTTACCAGCAGTACTTTATTCAGACTTGGAACTCCAGGGTAGTCCAAATTACCAACTCCTTTGACTTCACCTTTAGCACCATCTCCAAAGGTTACAAAACTGGTGGTGTGAGGCATAACATTATTGAGGAGATTTTTGAATCCAGTCATGTGTCTGGAACATCCACTGTCAAAGTACCAATTTTCCTTTGCAGAGACCCTCAGGGAAGTGTGAGCTATCAGTGCAGTAGCCTTTTTCTTCCATTTAGGAGCATGAGGTACCTTTTTAGACTTAGGTTTGACACCTGAGTTCTGATTAGGATATCCATGTAGTCTGAAGCAGAAGGGCTTTATGTGACCATATCTCCCACAATGATGACATTTCCATCTTTGGTACCTTTTCTTCATATGTCTCTGTTCCTGATGTTGAGAGTTGTGTTGAGACATCCGTTTTGACATTTGCTTACCAGTACCAGATTTCTTTGCTTCCCTAAATCCTAGTCCAGACTTATTTCCCACATTTTGTCCAACCTGAAGGATCTCTTCCAATTTGTCTGTTCCATTGGTCAACATCTTGACAGATTTGGTCATTTGATTCAGTTGTGAGTTCAGCCATTGAACTTCTCCTTCTAGATGACTTATAGTTTCAAGATTTGCCCTTTTTTCAGCCTCCAGCTTTATAATGAGTTTTGATTGTTTCTCATTCTGCACACAGACTTCAGCACTTCTGATACACAATTTCTTGTAGGTATCAGCCAGTTCTTCAAATATCACTTCTTCATCACTAGTGTCACTTTCAGAAGTACAAACACTAGTTAGGGCAGTAACTAGTTTGGCAGATTCTTCTTCAGAATTACTTTCTGAATCATAGTCAGACCAAGTAACAGTCATTCCTTTCTTTTGTTTCTTAAGAAAGGTAGGACATTCAGCTCGAATATGTCCATATCCTTCACATCCATGGCATTGAATACCTCTGCCTTGGTTTCCCTTATCTTCTGACCTTGGTCTTCTGCTGGAACTGTCAATGTCAGAGGGAATGTTATGAACATTAGACCTTGACTTTGGGTCCATTCTTTTGATGAGCCTGTTGAACTGTCTTCCAAGCATGGCAATAGCTTCTGATATGTTTTCTTCTTCATCCTCCTTGTATTCAACATCAGTGTTGGATACAAGTGCTATGCTTTTGTTCTTCTTGTCACCATTATCAGTGATCCCCATCTCAAAAGTCTGAAGAGACCCAATAAGTTCATCCACTTTCAGTTTGCTAATGTCCTGGGCTTCCTCTATGGCAGTTACCTTCATTGCAAATCTTTTAGGCAAGGATCTGAGAATCTTCCTCACCAGTTTTTCTTCTGACATCTTTTCTCCCAGTGCTCCTGAGGTGTTGGCAATCTCCAAGATGTTCATGTGAAACTCATGAATGGTTTCATCTTCCATCATTTTTAGATTCTCAAATTTGGTAGTCAACATCTGAAGCCTTGACATTTTTACTTTGGAAGTGCCCTCATGAGTAGTTTTGAGAGTGTCCCAAACTTCCTTGGCCAGTTCATATTGATGTACTAGTCTGAAAATGTTTCTATCAATTCCATTGAACAAGGCATTTAAAGCTTTTGAATTTCCCAGAGCTAACTCATCTTCTTCTTTACTCCAATCTTCCTCAGGCTTCAGACTGATTGTCCCATCTATCTCAGTTATGGTGGGATGAATCCATCCTTTGTCAGCAGCTCTCCAAGCCTTTTTGTCTAGAGATTTTAGGAAGGCAATCATACGAGGTTTCCAGTAGTCATAATTGGTTCCGTCCAGAATGGGTGGTCTATTTCCAAAAACTCCTTCTTTGTCCATAGTGCCAGAAAGTGATATCCCTAGATCTCACCCAGTAATACAGGCAGGGTGCCTGCTCTGATGCCAATTGAAATCCTGGCTGCAGATACTTAATGTCACGTTCAATGTTATGACACCGTATCTGACTTACTATATGACAGTAAATACAAAAGCAATAAAGAACACAGTCAATTGTTTACCCAGTTCAGTGTGCAACAACACCTACTCTGGGGGCTACCAAGCCAGGGAGAGAATCCACTATAAGAGATGTTAATTCAGGAATAAACCAACCAGTTTATCTCCTTCACTTAAGACCTACCCAATGCAATTCTAATCTAAGTACAACTTAAACCTGAGTTCCTACTCACTCCCCCTAAATCACAGCAGTGATACATAAACCAATTTGAATTAAGAATTGATGAAGACACTCTTCAAAAACAAACACTTGATTAAGCTTCACAGCTTTTTAATCAAGCAACACAATCACTCGTGCTTCACAGCTTTGAGTGATGCACACACCTATCTTGACTCTGCTTCACAGCTTTAGTCAAGGAACATTCAAACACTCTTGCTTCAAAGCTTTGAGTGCTACACAACCCTTACAATTTGAAACCTATTCCAAGGCACTTATCACAAATGATAATTGCTTGGAGTACAATAATCAAATCTATACATATTACAAATGATCTTCTAATCAATAAAGAGCGATCCTTGAAAAATAACAGCTCTGTTGAATATATAGCAGCTGCAACTTCAGTTAGGGTTTCCAAAAACCTAGGGTTAATTTCGTTTGACCTAAAGACCAGGTCACAGGACTTTATTAACCAGGTTAGGGTTGAGCTAGGTTACCCCTCAGAAAACGCAGGATTCTGTTCAGGAAGGACTGAGTTATTTCCTGAAAAAACTCAGACTTATCCAATCCTGCAATCCTGTTAGTTCAGAACAGGATGTCATAACATCTGTTATGACATCTGAGAAAACCTGTCTACTGATTTAGCAAAATGTGATCATTTTGCAAAATGCTCAGATACACACTTATAAACATCAGTATTTGAATTACAATATTTTTCTGCAAAGGTACCTAATGAGTCAGTACAAACTGAACTAGAATGTTATGACATCAGTCATGACATTCACACATACACTTGGGATTTACCAAAAATGCAAGCCAATACCTAAACACCTACAACATAAATGAAAAGTAATGATATGGGTAGCTTCAGGGCCATGAGTAGGACATAACTTCTTCACAAACCTAAGCCTAGATATGCTTGGATAGAGAGATAGAAGTTCAAACTTTTACCTGTTCAGCTTGAATCGTGTACAAAAATGGAGGCACTTTCAATGCAGTGTGAGGACTTGTACAGCTTGCTTGAGGTCTAAGGATGCTCCTCCAATGCTTGGTGTGCTTTGAATCCTTCTGAATCAATCCATGGAAGTCAACCTGCAAGAGAGAAAAGTGAAAATGGCACACTTGGCTATGGCTGTTACAGTCTGTTTCCAAGGCTTGGGATAGTTTGTATGGATGTTATGGAGTGTGTATGAAGTGGTTTTGGCCAAGGCGCACGAATGGATTGAGCTGACCAAATCAAAATGCAGAATACCCTGTTTTGTGCAGCAAAATGGTGATTTTCTATATGAGGAGGGATCAAGGGTACTTTGGTCGTGTTTTAGGTCTGTTAGGGAGTATGCAATGTGTGGAGAAAGTTTGTTTTAGTTGGTTCTTGCAGGAATGTAAGTTGTGGTTCAATATGCAAGTTTTCTTCTTTGATAAGTAAGAAAATGTGTATTCACAATGCAGGCCCCTACTCCCTCAATCTATGCTGCATAAAATCACTCTTGATCAGTGGAATTTGTTCATGAACTTGTGCCCAAAAGATCTGCTTTGGTACTTCTTAGATTGTGAACTTGACATAAAGTGCTTCTTTTCCAAAATGGCAAAAATGCTTTATCCATTTATGGCCTAATCTTGTATGTAATGGTTAAATACACAAAACAAGACATGAACACAAAGGATATGCATTAAATTATTGAGTAAGAATGGGATTAGAGGCCTGTAACATAGCTTGTGCAAGCTGACTTGAAAAATGCAAAGTGTTATGAACATGAAAATTGGCCATGAACAAAGTGACTTTTGCCAAACTTCACAAATTCGATTCTCCCTAACCACAAGGGTGTTTGATGAGTTCTTGGACAATTTGGAAATCTTGGAATGTGTACTACAATCCGTCTTTGTAATGCAAATTGAAATTCCAAGTGGAAGCATGTGAAAAGTGGCCATGAAGTTAGGCAAAAATCCTGCCTAAAATAGGTCAAAAAATTTCTAAGTTAAGAATGTTTTGCACCCTTGTTCCAAAAATCATAACTTGAGCTACAAGCTTATTTTGAGGAAACTTTGTGAACCAAAGTTGTAGATTTTGCAATGGACTATAACTTTCATGTTCTAAGTTATGAAATTTTCTCATTCTAAACCCTAATTTGCAATTTTTGATTTCTTGATGAACAAGTTTCATAATTTGACATGTTTTTGATGAAAAATGAATCTTGGCACTTGATTTTGACCAAAAAGTCAAAGTTTGACTTTTCAGTATACAGTCAAATTTTGATCAATTGACTGGAAAATTCATCTGTCAATCTTGTGCATTTGGGATCTTTTGAACTTGTTGAATGTGTCAAGACCATGTCATTGAGTCCTTGAGCCCATATGTGAGCTTGGTTTGCCATTGGCTAGGTCAAACTGTCAAAAATTGCCTTTGTGCAGTCAAAACCCTAAAAATGACCATTTTGCCCTTTTGGTGATCTGATCAAATTTCTTGTGGAATTGTGATCCAAACTTGACCAAATGGTTCATATGAGTTTAAAATGTTTATGTGGGTCAAAAATCATGAGGTTTGACTGTCAATTGACCACAGTTGACTTTTTCCTCAATACAGCTGATTTCTAGGTCAACTGTCCAATTGACTGGGCAAAGATTGGAATCAAGACTTGAAACTTGGTATGGATAAACTTGTGAGTCCAACATGAAGCATGAAAGTCATATTGGGCAATTTAGGTCAAAACATCTTTGTGCAAACTCAAACCCTAATTTGGGTCAACAGTGCAAGGAGGGGCCTTGAGCAGAGTAAACCCTAACTTGATCTTGAGCTCCAAGGGTCTTGTGGTGAGAAAAATATTGATGAAATGGGAGGGCAAATT
The DNA here is from genome assembly GCA_948472305.1 of Vicia faba. Taxonomy (NCBI): domain Eukaryota; kingdom Viridiplantae; phylum Streptophyta; class Magnoliopsida; order Fabales; family Fabaceae; genus Vicia; species Vicia faba. The sequence continues at coordinate 541,479,857 of OX451737.1, forward strand.
TTGGGGTACAACAGTGCGAATTAAATAAATGTACAAGTATTTAAAATGCAATGCAATGTATTTATATGAAAAATGTTTTGGTATTTGTTTTTTGTATGAGAAAAATGATTTAATTTAACCCTAAACAAATAAGGAAAAATAATATTATTATTTTTGGAAAGGGGTGAAACCCTAATTTTTTATTAAAAGAAAATAATGTTTTATGTTATTATTTTGTCCATTTTTTGTACAAGAAATAATAAATAATATTATGCTTAAATATTAAAAATTAAATATGTATAGAAAATAAATATTTTATGAGTATAAATAACATAATAAAAATATTAAGTATTTTTTAAATATATTTACAAGTTTATTTAGGAAAATAAGTTCTATTCTATTAAATAAATTAATTTCTATGTAAAAATAATAATATAAAATAAAATAAAATTGTAAAAAATAAAGAAATTTTTTTTGGGATTTTTTTTATTCAGAAAAAATAAATAAAAGCAATAAATATGAAAATATGGAAAATATATGAAAAATAAAACAAATAAGGCCAGGGGGTGCAAATAGTGGGTCAGGAGGGTGTGAATAGTAAAACCAAAAAAGGTCAGGCGCCAAAAAAGCCCAGAACAAGCTTCATCCCTGTCCTTGGTCATCCCTGCGCGTGCGTTTCAGCTCAACCTGCAACTCTCAAATGCTTGCACAAAAACAAAAACTGATAACATGAAACTTGTGGCATTTGAGCTCACGGTTCCAACAATATAAATTTTGTAATCTAACTCTCAAATATCAGGGAGAATTTTGGCATCCCCAATTCGCGACCTAAAAATTTTATGAACTTCAAGCTTCAAATTCTCACAGCATAGTCAATATAAATGAAAAGTATGCATATGTACAGCTTCACCATGTTATGGACTACATTTTTTCTTCACAAATTGTGGCTTGAAGTTGCCTAAATACAGAGATAGAGTTTAAGAAATATACCTCCTTCAGCTGGATTTGGATAGAGAAATGTAGGGACTTTAATGGAGGACTGGGGATTGTGTGAGCTTCCTTGAACTTCCTTCAAGCTATTCCAATGCTTATCTTGCCTTGAGAATGGCTGGAACTTCCTGCACAAGTCAAGCTGCAAGCTTCAAGGTTGAAAATGGCAATGACATAAACAGGGGTTACAGAACCATGGTTAGGGCTTGGATAGCTTTGGTATGATGTGTATGAGGTGTTTCAAGTGTCAAGCCACAAAACGCGCGAGCCAATAATTATTTGGCAATGATTTTGCAGAAATGCTGTGTTTTGACAGAATTTTGGAGTTTTTCAGTTTGAGAGAGTTTTAGATGTTAAGCAATCGTGTTTTGCATTGTGACAAGTTTGTATATTTGTATAGAATGGATACAAAGTTAGCTTCTCATCAGATGTGCAAGCTTTGACCTTTTCACCAACTTTCTTGCTTTTGAACTAAAGTGAAGTGACTTATGCTACATGCTTGTCCTTGCTTGCTTGAAGCCTGGAATGAACTTGTACCAACTGCTTGAGTGTTGTGTAAGTTGCTTGCATCAAAGAGACAAGTCCAAGGCTCAAGATTGATAAAGTTACAAAAGCTTCTCTTTATGAAAATGGCATTGTCCACTTTTGGCCAAAAATGGAAATGTAACTTGTACAAAGCCTCAAAAGCAAAGATAAAGCCTTTATCTTCTGAGTTTGCATTTAATTATGGAGTGTAGAATGAGTTTAGGACCTGTAAAGCAATATTCAAACATCAAAGATCTGATTTGCAACTTGATGCTTTGTAAAAATGGCATGATCAAAAGTGATAAAATGCCAACTTCCCTTCTTTGATTCTCCCTAACCAAAAATGACCTTGGGGAGTTCTTGGATATTTTGGAAATCTTGCAATGTGCTCTATAATCCATCTTTGAAATGAATTTTGAGATACCTCTTGGAACTAGGTGAAAAATGTCCATGAAGTTGGGTCAAAAACCTGCCTAAATTAGGGCAAATTTTCACTAAGTTAAGAAGTTCATGGACCTATATACACAAATTCATAACTTCAGATCCAAGCATATTTTGGGAAACGTTTGTGAAGCAAAGTTGTATATTTAATGGAGGACTACAACTTTCATGTTGGGAACTTTTCTTGAATCAAAATGCATCGTGGTGAAAAAGTGGTGAAAAGTTGGGGGAAAATAAGAAAATTTCCATGCTTAGAAAAATTCCAAGTTATGAAATTTTTCAAATTCAAAAACCTAATTTTCAAAATTGGTTTTCTTGGTGAACAAGTTTCATATTTTGACATATCGTGATGAATTATGACCCTTGGCACTTGATTTTGACCAAAAAGTCAAAGTTTGACTTTTCAGTGTACAGTTGACTGCAAAATTCATCTGTCAATCCATGAACTTGAGATCTTTTGAACTATGTGATTAGGTCAAGATGATGCCATTGAACCCTTGAAATCATGCTTGAACTCAATTGGTAATTGGCTAGGTTAAAAATCAGATATTGCCCTTTCTCAGTCAAAACCCTAATTTTGACCATTTTGCCCTTTTGATGATTTGATCAAATTTCTTGAGGAGTTGTGATCCAAACTTGGTCAAATGATAAATATGAGTCTAAAATGTTGTTATGGATCAAAAATTATGAAGTTTGACTGTAAATTGGCCATAGTTGACTTTTAGGTCAACTGTCCAATTGACTGATTAAAAATGTGGTTCAAGGCTTGAAACTTAACATGAGCAATCTTAGGGGTCCAAGATGGTGTATGAAAGTCACATGAAGCATTGATGATCCAAAAATCCTTGTGCAAACTCAAACCCTAATTTTAGGTTATCAGTGCAAGGTGAGGTGTCTTGAGTCCAAGAAGTCTTGTGAGGAAAATCATGATAAATGAGAGGGAAAACTTTGGGGTACAACACATAATATTCTAGGAATATTATGGTATCCTATGTGGCGCTGATTTTAAGGTCTGGAAGATTCAAGTTGAATTCAAAAAGAATACTTACTTTCTAATTATGGAAAAACTTTAGGAAAGTCATAATTGAATATCTATTTTTACGCAGAAGATTCTGTAGAGTTTTAGCAACTGATTTGTTGAGTTTTTGAAGCCCAAATCCAGTCCAGAGAAAGGTTATAAATAGAAGATTATTAACCTAAAGCAAGTATGAGCCAGAGCTGTAAAAAGTGTCAATTATTAGGGCTTCATCTGTTCTTTGTGATTCGCTCTAGAGTAGAGTCAAATGTTGTTAATTATGAGACATTCTTGTATTATTTGCTAATTGATTTGAACTATTAGTTGAGTTGTAATTGTGAATCACTCATAAGCTTTTAAGCAAGAGTGAATTATGGTTTTTGAAGTGTTTCTACTTCTTGGTTGTCAATCACTCTTAAGCTTCTAAGTATAAAGTGATTGTGTGTTTATGAAGTTTGTTTTCTAATTCATTTGAATTGTGGTTATGAATGTCATGGAGGTGAGATAGGTCTCATACTTAGGAGAATCTTAGGTATAAATATAGTACATGTAGTAATTTAGTGAGAAGCTATAAACGGGGAAGTTTAGCTTTGAATTAATATTATTTAGTAGGTTTCCTTCCTAGCTTGGTAGCCCCCAGAATTGGTGTTATTGTACATCGAACTGGGTTAATAATTTTGCATGTTGTTTACTTACTGTACTATTAATTGTGTTTATTTGTTCATTATGATGAAGTCAGATGACAGTGCATTGACATCTCTTAGGACATCTATGATCTGAATAACATAATTTCACTTAAGGTGGATGCAGTCTTCGGTAACGTGCCTGTGGATTTTGTGGAAGTGACATTACTTAGTTTTGTCCATGTTAGGATTTAGGGGCATTTCTTTCGAGAAGCGGGCCTTGATGTGGCGGAATTTTGAGTTCGTGCACTCGGACAGAATACGGTCGCGAAAGGCGATTAGTGGAGTATATCCAGAGAAGTGGCCAGAAGGTCCCTTATGTTCTCAAGGCTTGCAGAGATTGTCCTCCTTTATTTTCTCTACTCCTCGGTGAGGTACCAAGTGATATTGCCTCGAAACTTTGGCACTCTCCTGGCGTCGAGAGTCTCGAGCAGTGTTAGCGATCTCCTATTTCTTGTACTAAATGTAAGCGCTTTGAAGATACGGGAAACCTCATATAACATGTTCATTAAACGGTCATATAGTACTCCCTAATGGCCACAACATGAATATACGGGCAACCTCACTAGCAGATCAGAAACATCAACACACAACAATTATAAAATGACCAATTCCCACGTAATACACATCATAAGTCCCATTATAAGGTCAGAACCCCACCCTTACCTGGATTGAAGGTTGCTCAACCAAAGCTTCGGTCGAAATCCTTGCTTTGCTCTGCTCGACACCAGGCAACTTGCTCCTCTTCCACGCGGCTCTTCCGGTCAACGTACAAAGCTTCTTAAACACCAACTAAAACAATTCCTTATGTCTGCTCAGCCTTATATATCAATCCTATTGGGCCTAACCTACACACCCCCACTTTACTACTTACAACCAATAGCATAAGTCCAACATTATATAAGTATTCCCTTAATTCCAACATTATAATTATTATTAATCAACTAATTAATTAATTAATAATAATCCAACAACCCATTCCCATAATTCTTAACATCTCGCAACTTCACAAATAATCCAAAACTAATTTAATTAAATAAATAATCTCAAAAACACATAGTCACCTGCTTGAAATTCTAAGTCTTTCCTTCACTTGTCATGATAGCTCTTCTGTCTACTTTGGGAAGCTTTCACCTTTTCTCAAATCAACTTCACCTTCTCAGTAGTCTCACGAACAAGTTCAGGTCCAAACACTACACTTTCTCCAGATTCATGCCAACATAAAGGAATTCTACATCTCCGACCATACAACGCCTCAAAAGGTGTCATCCCAATACGATAATGGTAATTGTTATTATAAGTGAACTCTATCAATGAAATATAAGTATCCCACGAACCTCCCTGCTCAAGAACACATGCTCTCAACAAATCCTCCAACGATTGAATAATCCTTTCTGTCTGACCATCCGTTTGAGGATGATACGCCGAACTCAACCTCAACTTAGAACCCCACGCTTCCTGCAAACTCTTCCAAAAATCAGAAGTAAACCTCAGATCTCTATCTGACATAATGCATAAAGGAACACCATAAAGCTTCACAATTACACTAGTGTAAATCTTTGTCAACTTTGATACTGGAAAATTGATGTTAATAGGAATAAAATGAGCCGACTTCGTAATCCTATCAACAATCACCCAAATTGAATCATGTCCTCTTAGAGTATTAGGTAACCCCATCACAAAGTCCATCGAAATGTTATCCCATTTCCATTCTGGAACTTCTAACGGTTGCATCAACCCTGCAGGCTTCTGATGTTCAACTTTCAACTTCTGACAAGTTAAACATGCATACACAAACCGATCCACCTCACTCTTCATCCCAGGCCACCAAAACAAATTCTTTAAATCCTGAGACATCTTTGTAGCTCCTGGATGAATACTCAACTTGCTTCTATGACTCTCTTCAAGAATCACTTTCTCCATCTCTGTATCATCAGGAATACAAATCCAATTATGAAATCTCAACACACCTTGCACATCTAACTTAAAATTATTATTCTCATACTGATCGATCCCAATCATCGAATCTACCAGTTTTATATCTAACTTTTGAGCTTCTCTGATACTATCCAAAAATTCATTGTTAATCTTCAACATTACCAACATAACACTCAGCGGTGTCACCTCGCAAACTGTTTTACCCCAAAATTTTCCCTCTCATATTTCCCAAGACATTGCAAGAAAAATCTCCAAGTTGCTCAAGATTGCTCAAGAGTTGGACAGTCAAATCATCTCCTAAGGCAGTCAATCTCAAATTAGGGTTTTGTGTTGCATCAAGGTCCTTACATACAAATGACCTCAGTTCTACCCAATGTACTAATATGTTCTCAAGTACATCCATGTCAAATTTCAAGCCTTGCAGAGGAAGTTTGGTCAGTCAATTGCTCAAGAGACCCAAAAATCGACTGTGCTAGGGCAAAAGTCAATTGTGACCCAAATACAGTCAAACTTCAAGATTTTTTGTCAACATTCTCATTTTGAAGGATATTTCATCATTTTATCAAGGGTTGATCATGATTCATCAAAGATTGCTCAAAATTCATCAAGACTCAAAAGTTGCTAAATTAGGGTTTTATAGGAAAAGTCAACTCAACTTTGACCAAGCATAACTTTCTCATAATTTATGAGAAATGACCCATCCAAATCTCATTTTGAATAGTATTCAATTTCATACAATCCATATTCATACCCCAAGATCATAAAATGAACTCACAAGAATTTATAAATTTGGACATTATAGGTCATTTTTGAAAGTCAACAAAAACACCTTTTTTGCCAAAGCTTATAACTTGAGCATGGAATTTCAAATTAAGATGAGACAAAAAGGGTTGTTTATAGGACATCTCAAGCTTTCCAAAAAGTCCAAGAACACTTCCAAAAGTTCAAAATTGAAGAAGTTATGCATTGTTGAAGTTGGGCATTTTTGCAAAATTGCCAAAAGTCAACTATCCCCAAAACTTCAAATTTTGTCAAATGGGCCCATTCTTTTCCACTTGATTTGATCTTGTCACACTACACACGTGTCCTAGATTCAGCCTTGTGTCCATTTATTATTTTTTCTATTTTAATTGATTTTTTATTGAATTAATTCATTTTAAATCAATTTAAATCAAATAAAATCCAAATATTGATGACTTAGGATCTTTTTTATTGTTATAGGTTTTAATTATCATCATAGACATGATCAAATCTGTATCAAGCCATATCATGAACAAAATATTGGATTTTGGACAAAGTTGGAAGGTTTTCAATGGTGAATCAAATCATATCTCCAAACATCAATGTGCAAAGATTCAGCCCAAAAAAGTTAACCTAATTCACTCCATGTTACATATACAATGCAAAGGCACGAGTTTTAGAGGTTGGAGGCTGCAAAATCACAAGAACAAAAACTTGAGAAAATTGGAAAAAAGCTTGAAACTGAAATCAGTCTTAGAGGCCAATTCAGAACCAAAGCTCAGCGTGAATCAATTGTTGGACCTCCACTAAAGCGATGCCAACTAAAAACCACTCCCCATACACATTCTAAAGTGTTGTAAGTCTCTCTGAAAATCACTTTTCAGTTGAAATCGTATCCTCCTATTCTTGCACTTTTTTGGCAAAATCTTTACATATTCATGCTTATCGTTCCATTTAGAAGCTTTCTGCATTATTTGATTGTGTTTATATAACATGTAGTGCCATACTCGAATCTAGGGTTCTTGGTTCTTGTTTTTGGGCGTTTTAGTTTCAGGCAAAATTAGGGCAATTGATGGATATAGATGTGCTCAGGAGACCCAGACGAATCGAACCATGGTCTTAGAATCAATTTCTATGGCCTATGATAGATTTTAGGATGACCATGCGCATTTAGCTGTGGATACAAATATGCGGGTAAATAACCAGGGTCAATTGGAGAAGATGAAGACGTGGCCCTTTCCAATTGGACCATTCATAATTTCGCGCTTTATTTTTTTATATTTTCTGGCATTTATTTGTTTTCCCTTATAATAATCATTGTCCAATACACTAACAATTAGAACGCGTTGGTTGAGTGGTAGACGTGTTGGCCAATGAGCAGCAGGACCTGGGTTCGAATCCCAGGTCCCCAATATCTTTGTTATTATTTTCTTTCAGGAATTCCAGTATAAACTCAAGCATGTGGACTACCATACACCATCAAATATCAAAGCACTAGATGGCCCAAGGCCAGATCTGGTGACTCAGATTGAATGTCCATCATGGGGTTGAGTCAATGGGCGCACACTGAATCCAAAAGTCAACCAGGCTTGCAGCGAAAATGGGCCACAAATTGCTATCCAGACCCCTTGATCAGGCTCAAAACCCCTTGAGTATTTATATCTCTTTCTTTTTATTTTATTTTATTTATTTGTTTTATTAATTATTTTTATTATCACTAACCAATTAATCTTTTTCTCAATAAAATCAAAAAACCAAAAAATATATTTTATTTATTAAAATTAAATTCAGCACTTTATTTTTGTAAATAAATATTAATTCAATTAATTTAGTTTAATTAGGAATTAACTTTAATATTTTTGCAATAATTAAAATTAATGTAGAAAATTAGGTTTTTATTAACTTTGATCTAATTTATTTTATTTTATTTTTTTAAATATCAAAAATCATAAAATATGTTTTAATTAATTAATTAGTTTATTAATTTAATTGTTAACTTAATTTAATTTCTTTTAATCCAAAAATAACCAAAAAATGCTTTCTTTCAAAAAAAGGGGTCAAAACCCTAAAAATTTGCCCAATTTAATTTCTCGCACGCGATCCATTTTATCATATTATTGTATTTGTTCCTCGGAATGTAATAGTTTAATAGGACTTTAAATTATTTTTATCGCTTTATTTATTTTCCGCATTTTAATTTCAAGGGTTGTTTTTGGCGATGTAAATACCTGGCGCCTTGTAATAGTTTAGTTTTAATTTCCGCAATTTAATTTCCGCAATTTATAAACTGTTAGATGATTGATAATAGGGAATGCATGACAAGATCAAATGTTTAAACCTAAAATCAACATAGATAACCATTGACATGTACAGAGACAAATTAACTGAAAATAACACACTCGCACATGCGCACTCTTAGGGTACACCTCACTTGGTTGCCTTCGAACGTGGTCATTGAGTATAGGAAGTTTTAGAGGTCGCCCTCTTGTCCAAAGATCATAGTTTCCTCGAAACGGTTGCCTCGGAAAAATGATCTAAGACATTAGGGTTACTGCTAAGGCGTCCTAACATTACTTTAGTGACTGCACGTCCCTTAATCGAATTGACCCTTAAAACTCCAACGACGGTGCTACCTACTTATCAATAGTGGGATAGCATCGTCTAAAGGACATTAACACAGATTGATTCCTTTTTCGAGTAGGTAGATGGTTCTTAAGTACTTGCTCCTTTTAAAACAAAACAAAACTTTTCGCACTTACACTCCTTTCAAACAAAAACTTCTTTCAAACCCACAAATACAAAGAAAAAGCAAATTTTGAAAACACTTTGAGCAAGTACCTAAGAGCCCGTGGATAACCAGGAATAGAAAGGGTGCTAACACCTTCCCTTTCTATAATCCACCCCCCGGACCCGAGAAACATCTCGAAAAAGGAATTTTTCTGTTCTTTTTTCCTTTCCTTGTTGGATGAAATAAAAGACGGTGGCGACTCTTGCTTACCGCGACATTTTGAAAAAACAAACGCAAAACACGAACCAGCATTCCAAAAACAGTCAATTCTCTCCCACCGTATCACAGAACTGGCGACGCTGCTGGGGACGCTTAATAATTGGGGTGTACCTTAGGAATAGTTCATAATGTTTTCAATTGCTTGGCTTGTATGCTTTATATTTGTGGGCTTGTATCTGAGTTACTATAGATCCTAACCCGGATCTGGGGGATGCCCTTTAGGTAAGTAGCAATAAACTATGAGGGAACTGTACGGCGTAGACCGATACGGTTGAAGCAGTAGCTACGTTGGTGTGGCACTTTAGTATGTACCGATATCCCTTGTGGCGCAACGAGGAGAATATGGATCTGCTAAGGGGTCATTAAGAACCAATTGACCTTAGAACCTTTAAATTGACCAACTTGGCCATAGAACAGTAGCAGTATACTACACTCATTGAGACTAAACTCTCGCGACGATTCTGGCCACAAGAAAAGGTTGCTAAACTGGAATTATGACCGATCGAGGGTAGTCAGTGATATTGAGATCCTCTATAACCCGGTTACTATTTTTAGGACAAGTTTGAACCAACTCTGATAGAGGGTAATACCTAAACTTCATGCCAGCCTAAACTTAAGGTTGTTTGTGTGACTTGTGTGCCTTCAAACTTGAACTACTTGCACATTCTTGTTATCTGACAACATGAGTTCCTTGCAGGTTTTGTTTACAGTCCTTATCCAATAATTTGGATTTATTACAGGGTTTACTTATAGCACCTCACACTTTTGCTTAAACGCATATCATATACATCATAACATCATGCCTTAACATTTCCTTAACCATTTCAAGGATCTCAAGTGATGCAGGTTATGGTAAATCAGACGTCAAGCAAGGGGCAAAGAGGATTATTTTCTTCTAGCCAATGTCGTCTATAAATCAAAACACGATGACTTGAGTCAGGGGCTATGACCCACTCGATATGGTGAGCTTGACTCTTGAAGAAGGACTCTTAACGACACGAAGTTTCTTCAAACAAATTCTAACAATTTCTTGTTTACCCCGCGAGATCCTTGAAAACATTGCATACATATATCATACATATCATTGCATAACAGGTCTCCCAGTACAGGTCTCTCATGTTCTCGCAGTTTATTTCAGCAATGGCTTTCCAACAAGACAAACAAGATCTTCAAACTCAAGAAGCTCAGTTCAGGGACGTATTCCTAAACCTATCCAAGGGGCAGGAAGAGTTGAAAACACTCCTCATTGGGAACTTGGTCAAGAAAAGTCCTGAAGACAATAAGGACGAATGGCTGGAACAACTGCAAGCTGAGTTCAGTGCCATGAAAACCCAGATGCTGGGGCAGATGGCTCTTATCCAAGGCTTAGCTTGGGAACAAGAAGAGCTGAGAACCATTATCAACCAGCTTCATCAAGACAGATACAACAACATGAAGCAAACAGTCAAGGCCGGGGACCAATTCATTAATCAACTTCCGAGAAGTCAAAGGTTTGGTTTGATGAAGAATAGACCTCTCCAAGTTGCTACTACCTCAAGGGTCCAACAACAACCTTGCCATAAACAACGGGTTGATCGGAGTAAGCCAAATATGCCCAAGCGGCAATTTACCAAGCTCAACATGTCATTGTCTCAGGCTTTACAACACCTGTTGAGATTGAATCTGGTGACGTTGGTAGGACCTCATTCGAATCCTAAGACTTCTTCACCCAACTACAATCCTGATGCAAGGTGTGCATACCATTCTAACAGCCCGGGACATGACACTGACAACTGTTGGAAGTTGAAGTACAAAATTCAAAACCTAATTGATGAAGGAGCATTGGAATTCACACAAGATGGTCAGGCTGAGTTCTTCTACCATCCCTCCAAGGTTCACCATTTGAAGTGACAAGTACTGAGACGAGAAGACTTTTGTTCATTAGAATTTTCAATTTGTAATTTTCTTTTGATTGTTCGAACATTTATTCATGTCAAACTTTATTACTTTATCAATGCATTGCATATGTCTGTTTTGAATCAATCCATTTCTATTCAGTATATTCAAATTGCTTTCATTTTTTGTGATGATCAACTCTCAGAAAAAAATTCTAAGCCTTTAGAGGGAGGATGACGAAAATGATACCAAAATCTCTACATTATGCTTTTGAACAGACCCCGCTGACGATGTACAGGCATTGTTTCAAATCTTAAACAGTGGAGTTATAAGGAATATAATCCCTAGTCAACCCCTTTGAGCCAAAGAAGTTGGAGTTTTTCGTTTCACAAATTAAAACCCGTAATTATAACCTGGGGCAGGGTAGTTTTCTCAGTTAATCCAGGTGCACAATGAATGGCATCAAAGAAGTCCTTCCAAAACAAAAGACGGTGATGGTTCCGTATAATTGTAAGGACAGGCAGTCATTATCTCTCGAAATAAAAGCCCATCAAGTCAAAACCTATGAAGGAGACTTACAAAACTGAGGCATCCCGCTGACTGTAATTACAAAAGAAACAGTTCAGGCAAAAGACAGGGATAATAAAATAAAAAAGAAAGAGGTCCTGCAAACTCTCAACAAAAATGACTGCTTATTCAAAATAAATTGTCAGTATCTGAACCATCACTGAAATATTAGAGCAAAGACTCAAACGGGATCTAAATGCATAATTAGTTGAGTTTAGGATCGAAGAACATCACGAAGAACGGGTGGGTACAAATAAAATTCGAGCCTTTGTCCTTTGTTTCTTAAATCGTGAACCAGGCCACGTTATAACCCTTAAAAGTCCTAGCTGAAGCATGGGTTAGTTAGAAAGCATACTGTTATAAAAATATATCCTGACTCCTGTAGGGCTTGCTGTAAATCCTGAGTTGACGTCACATTTTACAAAATTTTCCTATCTTACTGAAAAAATGCATTTTCAAAAACTTCAAGACAAACATAAGCTTTGCATTCCTAAAATAACATTGTTTGCATATGACTATTTGTTCAAACAGCAGAGAAATTCGCACGACGAATATCTAGTAAACAAAAACCTTTTCAATAAAAAGGGTCACCTCAAGTGGAAAAAACACCTCCAACCAAGGGGCACGGCATGAGCATTGTCCATCATCTGGGGCAGTCAAGTCAAGATTCAAGGAATCTCTCAAAGATGCCAAATAGCCAGGGGCAAATCTCCATCTGAATCACTTGGGGCATTGGACATAAATTCCAGCAACAAATCTTGCATGATCAAACGAAGATCTTCTGGTAGTATGGCAACACAACACTACCGAAAGTGACACCTCCCTACATCCTGAGAGCGTGGACATAGTCAGAAAATACCGCGCATGAATAAAGACCCGCTAGGTTGACTGGCCTAGGCAAAAATAAGGGCTTCCCGGCGAACCAAAAGGGTTCGGGCAAAAATAAGGGATGAAAATGAAAAAAATCTATACACCCGGCAAGTCGAAAACCTGAAAAGGCGACTTGGGCAAAAAAGGGTATCCCGGTGGACTGAAAATTCGAAAGGGCGGTCCAGGCAAAAAAAATTAGGGATCAAAACATACGACTATGTCTCGTCACTTGCCTACCAGAAGAAGACTTGTCATTTAGACCGAAAGATACCAAGCACCTCATAGGTGGGGATAATACTCTATCCACAGGGCCTCCGCAGGCACCTTCTCCCGCAGAAACAGGGGCAATAAAATTGTCCAAAATGTACAGTTGCTCTATCCACCAGGTACAACGATAAATTCAACTGAAGAATATGGCTAAGATACTTTCACTCCCCGCAGAGTAAGACAGTAATGATAGCTCTCCCCAGTTGAGACTTACAACTGTGAATGAATGAATCAGTAATATTCTCCCCAAGCAGAGTTTATCTACCATCATACTGAAAAGGCTTAATATCCCCGACAGTCTTAATATTCCCCAACGGAGTATAAGAATATTCCCCGATAGAATACAAGATATCCCCAGTGGAGTTAAAATTTTCCCAGCGCAGTCTGAAAAAGCTTTCCCAGTGGAGTTGAAGAATCATCCCCGGTAGACTCTGGAAGTTTATCCCCAGTGGAGTACAAAATAAATCTCCCCAGCCAAGTTCAAAAGATCCTTCCCAGCATAACTCAGAGGTTTATCCCCACAAGAATCTAACAGGTTTATCCCCAGCAAGTTGCAACTGAAAGATCATCCCCAGCGAAGTTCTTTCCTTTCACAAACAGGAATTCAATCCTCAACAGATTCAGTATCACCAGCAACGGTAATCCATCCCCAGTAGAGTTTATCAGTGGAATCCTCAGCAGAGCATCTCTACCCCAGAGTAATCTCCTCATCAGTTTATTCCCCAACGGAGTCATCCTCTCTTGCAGGTTTATTCTTGCAATCATCTTCGTTCGTCATCCCCAGCGGAAACGAAGAATTCAACTCTATTCTCCAACAACTATCCGGGATTTATTTTCCCCAGCTAAAACATTACATTTCCATACATCATGATACATGCATATACGCATCATACCATACAATCTCATTTATGTTGAGAACATCATTGCTTGATCCATATCATGCATTGCATACGACTGACCTTTACCTTTTAGGAAAGATGCAGTTAAATTCTCAACTATGTGGAAGACTTTGTTTGGTCCAGTTAAATAGATTCCTAAAGATTTTTCTGATGCCGATCCAGTCAAAGTTATTCCAAGACCTTGTCTGGTCCAGTTAAATCGATTCCTAAAGATTTTCCTGATGCCGATCCAGTCAAAGTTAATCCAAGACCTTCTCTGGTCCAGTTAAGTCGATTCCTAAAGATTTTTCTGATGCCGATCCAGTTGAAGTTAATCCAAGACCTTGTCTGGTCCAGTTAAATCGATTCCTAAAGATTTTTCTGATGTTGATCCAGTCAAAGTTAATCAAAGACCTTCTCTGGTCCAGTTAAATCGATTCCTAAAGATTTTCCTGATGCCGATCCAGTTGAAGTTATTCCAAGACCTTGTCTGGTCCAGTTAAATCGATTCCTAAAGATATTTTGATGCCGATCCAGTCAAAGTTAATCAAAGACCTTCTCTGGTCCAGTTAAATCGATTCCTAAAGATTTTTCTGATGCCGATCCAGTTGAAGTTAATCCAAGACCTTGTCTGGTCCAGTTAAATCGATTCCTAAAGATTTTTATGATGCTGATCCAGTCAAAGTTAATCCAAGACCTTCTTTGGTCCAGTTAAATCGATTCCTAAAGATTTTTCTGATGCCGATCCAGTTGAAGTTATTCCAAGACCTTGTCTGGTCCAGTTAAATCGATTCTTAAAGATTTTTCTGATGCCGATCCAGTCAAAGATAATCCAAGACCTTGTCTGGTCCAGTTAAATCGATTCCTAAAGATTTTTTTGATGCTGATCCAGCCAAAGTTAATCTAAGACCTTCTTTGGTCCAGTTAAATCGATTCCTAAAGATTTTTCTGATGCCGATCCAGTTAAAGTTATTCCAAGACCTTGTCTAGTCCAGTTAAATCGATTCCTAAATATTTTTCTGATGCCGATCCAGTCAAAGATAATCCAAGACCTTGTCTGGTCCAGTTAAACTGATTCCTAAAGATTTTTCTGATGCTGATCCAGTCAAAGTTAATCCAAAACCTCCTCTGGTTCAGTCAGATCGCTATGAGATCTCCCTGATTCGTATTCCAGTTAAAGTTCAGACCATCTATTAACGGTCTCCAAATGGCATATGTAAGCCCATTCCCGACATCACATGGCTGATACCACTTCATGCGAGTGCAAATTTCTGGGCACTCTAGTGTTCAATCATCTTTCACCTTCGGATCACGAAAGGCCCGAAAGCCAATCTATATCCTCAGGTTTAAGAAAATTGAACAGGGGCAGATGTTGTACCCAAAAATTTTCCCTCTCATATTTCCCAAGACATTGCAAGAAAAATCTCCAAGTTGCTGAAGATTGCTCAAGAGTTGGACAGTCAAATCATCTCCTAAGGCAGTCAATCTCAAATTAGGGTTTTGTGTTGCATCAAGGTCCTTACATACAAATGACCTCAAGTTATCCCCAATGTACTAATATGTTCTCAAGTTCATCCATGTAAAATTTCAAGCCTTGCAGAGGAATTTTGGTCAGTCAATTGCTCAAGAGGCCCAAAAATCGATTGTGCTAGGGCAAAAGTCAATTGTGACCCAAATACAGTCAAACTTCAAGATTTTTTGTCAACATTCTCATTTTGAAGGATATTTCATCATTTAATCAAGGTTTGATCATGATTCATCAAAGATTGCTCAAAATTCATCAAGACTCAAAAGTTGCTAAATTAGGGTTTTGTAGGAAAAGTCAACTCAACTTTGACCAAGCATAACTTTCTCATACTTTATGAGAAATGACCCATACAAAGATCATTTTGAATAGGATGAAATTTATTACAATCCATATTCATACCCCAAGATCAGAAAATGCACTCACAAGAATTTATAAATTTGGACATTATAGGTCATTTTTGAAAGTCAACAAAAACACCTTTTTTGCCAAAGCTTATAACTTGAGCATGGAATATCAAATTGAGATGAGACAAAAAGGGTTGGTTATAGGACATATCAAGCTTTCCAAAAAGTCCAGGAACACTTCCAAAAGTTCAAAATTGAAGAAGTTATGCATTGTTGAAGTTAGGAATTTTTGCAAAATTGCCAAAAGTCAACTATCCCCAAAACTTCAAATTTTGTCAAATGGGCCCATTCTTTTCCACTTGATTTGATCTTGTCACACTACACACGTGTCCTAGCTTCAGCCTTGTGTCCATTTATTATTTTTTCTATTTTATTTGATTTTTTTATTGAATTAATTCATTTTAAATCAATTTAAATCAAATAAAATCCAAATATTGATGACTTAGGATCTTTTTTATTGTTATAGGTCTTAATTATCATCATAGACATGATCAAATCCGTATCAAGCCATATCATGAACAAAATATTGGATTTTGGACAAAGTTGGAAGGTTTTCAATGGTGAATCAAATCATATCTCCAAACATCAATGTGCAAAGATTCAGCCCAAAAAAGTTAACCTAATTCACTCCATGTTACATATACAATGCAAAGGCACGAGTTTTAGAGGTTGGAGGCTGCAAAATCACAAGAACAAAAACTTGAGAAAATTGGAAAAAAGCTTGAAACTGAAATCAGTCTTAGAGGCCAATTCAGAACCAAAGCTCAACGTGAATTAATTGCTGGACCTCCACTAAAGCGAAGCCAACTCAAAACCACTCCCCATACACGTTCTAAAGCGCTGTAAGTCTCTCTGAAAATCACTTTTCAGTTGAAATCGTATCCTCATATTCTTGCACTTTTTGGCAAAATCTTTACATATTCATGCTTATCGTTCCATTTAGAAGCTTTCTGCATTATTTGATTGTGTTTATATGACATGTAGTAACATACCCGAATCTAGGATTCTTGGTTCTTGTTTTTGGGCGTTTTAGTTTCAGGCAAAATTAGGGCAATTGATGGATATAGATGTGCTCAGGAGACCCAGACGAATCGAACCATGGTCTTAGAATCAATTTCTATGGCCTATGATAGATTTTAGGATGACCATGCGCATTTAGCTGCGGATACAAATTTGCGGGTAAATAACCAGGGTCAATTGGAGAAGATGAAGACGTGGCCCTTTCCAATTGGACCATTCATAATTTTGCGCTTTATTTTTTTATATTTTCTGGCATTTATTTGTTTTCCCTTATAATAATCATTGTCCAATACACTAATAATTAGAACGCGTTGGTTGAGTGGTGGACGTGTTGGCCAGTGAGCAGCAGGACCTGGGTTCGAATCCCAGGTCCCCAATATCTTTGTTATTATTTTCTTTCAGGAATTCCAGTACAAACTCAAGCATGTGGACTACCATACACCATCAAATATCAAAGCACCAGATGGCCCAAGGCCAGATCTGGTGACTCAGATTGAATGTC
Organism: Vicia faba; assembly: GCA_948472305.1. Classification (NCBI taxonomy): domain Eukaryota; kingdom Viridiplantae; phylum Streptophyta; class Magnoliopsida; order Fabales; family Fabaceae; genus Vicia; species Vicia faba. Next base: position 541,497,087 of record OX451737.1, read on the forward strand.
CATCATGGGGTTGAGTCAATGGGCGCACACTGAATCCAAAAGTCAACCAGGCTTGCAGCGAAAATGGGCCACAAATTGTTATCCAGACCCCTTGATCAGGCCCAAAACCCCTTGAGTATTTATATCTCTTTCTTTTTATTTTATTTTATTTATTTGTTTTATTAATTATTTTTATTATCACTAACCAATTAATCTTTTTATCAATAAAATCAAAAAACCAAAAAATATATTTTATTTATTAAAATTAAATTCAGCACTTTATTTTTGTAAATAAATATTAATTCAATTAATTTAGTTTAATTAGGAAATAACTTTAATATTTCTGCAATAATTAAAATTAATGTAGTTTATTAATTTAATTGTTAACTTAATTTAATTTCTTTTAATCCAAAAATAACCAAAAAAATGCTTTCTTTCAAAAAAAGGGGTCAAAACCCTAAAAATTCGCCCGATTTAATTTCTCGCACACGATCTATTTTATCATATTATTGTATCTGTTTCCCGGAATGTAATAGTTTAATAGGACTTTAAATTATTTTTATCGCTTTATTTATTTTCCGCATTTTAATTTCAAGGGTTGTTTTTGGCGATGTAAATACCTGACGCCTTGTAATAGTTTAGTTTTAATTTCCGCAATTTAATTTTCGCAATTTATAAACTGTTAGATGATTGATAATAGGGAATGCATGACAAGATCAAATGTTTAAACCTAAAATCAACATAGATAACCATTGACATGTACAAAGACAAATTAACTGAAAATAACACACTCGCACATGCGCACTCTTAGGGTACACCTCACTTGGTTGCCTTCGAATGCGGTCATTGAGTATAGGAAGTTTTAGAGGTCGCCCTCTTGTCCAAAGATCATAGTTGCCTCGAAACTGTTGCCTCGGAAAAATGATCTAAGACATTAGGGTTACTGCTAAGGCGTCCTAACATTGCTTTAGTGACTGCACGTCCCTTAATCGAATTGACCCTTAAAATTCCAACGACGGTGCTACCTACTCATCAATAGTGGGATAGCATTGTCTAAAGGGCATTAGCACAAATTGATTCCTTTTTCGAGTAGGTAGATGGTTCTTAAGTACTTGCTCCTTTTAAAACAAAACAAAACTTTTCGCACTTACACTCCTTTCAAACAAAAACTTCTTTCAAACCCACAAACACAAAGAAAAAGCAAATTTTGAAAACACTTTGAGCAAGTACCTAAGAGCCCGTGGATAACCACGGATAGAAAGGGTGCTAACACCTTCCCTTTCTATAATCTACCCCCCGGACCCGAGAAACATCTCGAAAAAAGAATTTTTCTGTGCTTTTTTCCTTTCCTTGTTGGATGAACTAAAAGACGGTGGCGACTTTTGCTTACCGCGACATTTTGCGAAAACAAACGCAAAACGCGAACCAGCATTCCAAAAACAGTCAGTTCTCTCCCACCGTATCACACAAACTAAGCTCATATCTCTGAAATGTTCAATCAATTCCAACTCTTTAACCATCATTGCTGACATATGTAAAGTCTTTCGACTCAACGCATCAGCTACCACATTCGCCTTTCCTGGATGATAATTCAAACCGAAATCATAATCCTTTAACAACTCCAACCATCTTTGTTGTCTCATATTCAATTACTTCTGATCAAATAGATACTTTAAGCTCTTGTGGTCACTAAACACTTCAAATCTAGAACCATAAAGATAATACCTCCAAATTTTCAACACAAAAACAACTGCAGCAAGCTCTAAATCATGCGTAGAATAGTTCTTTTCATGAGCCCTTAACTGCCTTGATGCATAAGCAACTACCTTATCATTATGTATAAGCACACCTCCTAAACCCATTTTAGAAGCATCACAATATACCACAAAAGGTTCTCCTGGATTAGGCAATGTCAAAGTCGGATGTGATGTCAATCTCTTCTTTAATTATGTAAAACTCTCTTTGCACTAAACATCCCACACAAAAGCTCTACCTTTACAAGTCAATTTAGTCAACAAAAGTGCCAACTTAGAAAAACCTTCGATAAGCCTTCTATAATATCCAATTAATCCCGAAAAGCTTCTAATCTTGAGAGCCGACTTCAGAGTTTCCCATTGCAACACATCGTCCACCTTCGATCAATCTACAGCAATGCCACTAACTGAGATCACATGACCAAGAAAACTAACCTCCTTTAACCAAAATTCACACTTAGACAGCTTTGCATACAACTTCTTCTCTTTGAAAACTTGCAATACTACTCTTAAGTGTTATGCATGCTCTCCTTCCGACTTAGAGTAAATCAAAATGTCATCTATGAACACCACTACAAAACGATACAAATAAGTATGAAATATGCGATTCATGTACTCCATGAACACGCCCGGTGCATTAGTAACACCAAAACGCATCACCGAATACTCATAATGTCCATAATGCATTCTGGAAGCTGTCTTCTGGATATCTTCATCCTTCACCTTAATATGATGATAACCCGACCTCAAACCAATCTTACTAAACACACGAGCACCCACCAATTGATCCATCAAGTCATCTATTCTTAGAAACTGATACTTCTTCTTAATCGTCACTTTATTCAATTGTCCATAATCCATGTAAAGCCTCGTACTTCCATCTTTCTTCTTTACTAACAACACTGGAGCTCCCCACGGTGATACACTTGGCCTCACAAACCTCTTCTCAAGTAAATATTCCAATTGCTTCTTTAATTCCGCCAATTCAGATGCAGAAATCTTATATGGTGCCATAGAAACAGGTCTGGTACCAGGTACAAGATCAATAGCAAATTCAACCTCTCTCTCTCTCTGGCGGTACATTAGAAATTTCATCAGGGAAAACTTCAGGAAATTCACGCACCACCTGCAATTCCTCAATTATAGCTTGATTCTCGACAGATAGTGATGCCATCAACGAGAACATCCGAGCTTCTTCTTGCATCAACTACTGCTACTGTCTAGAAGAAAACAGACTATCTTCCTCCTCTTCAGGAGTAGAAAACCTCACAGACTTGTTATAAGATTTAATATGAACATAGTTATGCTCTAACCAGTTCTTACCCAGAATCACATCCAACCCTCTTAAAGGCAAACAAACCAAATCAACAGCAAAGTCTCTGTTGAAAATCGATAAAGGACACCTTAAGCATACAAAAGAAGTAGTCACCGACCCCTTGGTTGGAGTTTCGACGACCATCTCTCCATTTAAAGAAGACAACATAAGACCTAATCTTTCAACACAATCAGAAGCAATAAAGTAATGAGTAGCATTGGTATCAATAATAGTAATTAAAGGAGTACTATTAATGAAACATGTACCTCTGATGAGTCTGTCCTCAGTAGCTGCTTGATCCTCAACCAAAGGGAATACTTTACCACTGGTTTGCGCCTTCTTTAATTTCTGACACTGGCTACCAATGTGTCCTTCTTCACCATTATTGAAACAAATCACCTCCTTATGCTTGCAGTCAGATAAAAAATGTTCATTCTTACCACAATGAAAACACCTCTTTACCTCAGCAGTACACACGTTACTCTTATGCCTAGGTTTTCTATATTTGAAACAAACCAGACCAGTAGGAGCATCTCCCCCACTAGTCCTCGGACCCTGAGCAGCTTTCTGTTTACCTTTACCAACTGGGGCATCATAAAGCTTACCACGATTTTGTTGGTGCTTACCCCTCTTCTCACTGATAATCTTGTAGTGAGCAATATTATCCTCTTCATAAATTCTACAACTATCAATTAAATCAGCAAAGACATGAATCTTCTGGTATCCAACTGCCTTCTTGATCTCCGGGTGCAACCCGTTCTCAAACTTGATGCACTTTGAAAACTCAGCATTTGCCTCACTATAGTGTGGATAAAACTTAGCCAACTCAACAAACTTTGCATCATACTCAACAACCGAAATACTCCATTACTTCAGCTCAAGGAACTCAATTTACTTCTTACCACGAACTTCTTCAGGGAAATACTTCCTAAGAAATTCCCTATGAAACACAGCCCAAGTGACATTTTCACCAGCAGCTTCCAACCTCTGACACGTCTCTAGCCACCAGTCACCAGCCTCAACTGCTAGCATATGAGTACCATAATGAACCTTCTGCGCTGGAGTACAGTCCATCACACGAAAGATCCTCTCAATCTCCTTTAACCAATTCAATGCTCCATCGGGATCATACTTACCATTGAACGTAGGTAGATTCTCCCTCTGGAAAGTTGCTAAACTATGAGATCCAGCATTCCCGTCAGCGTTCGAATTATTTTCCGTAGCATGCGTCGTTGCTTCTAAAGCAGCAGCATGGTCAGCATCATTCCTTCCAGCCATCTCAACTTATCACTACAACATAAACAACAATTAGAACTCAAATTCACAATACTCTATTGTTAAACAAACTACGACTCAACAACTTGGTCGGACGGACCGAGTTTATTCTGATACCAACTTTGTAACACCCTAATTCTACCCGACGATATATATATAAATCAGAGTTATAAAAATTCTACAACTGAATCAGGATGTCACAAATTCAACTTAAAACAACGGCATTCATTGCCGATATATAACACATTAAACTTGGATGAACCTACAGCAAACATAATTCTATCTTAAAAAGAAACAGCAACTTTCATAACTATGCAGCGGAGTCATAATATTCAACTTAAAGGAATATAACATATTTGTCAAACTAAGACAACTTCAAATAGAAATCATTTAATGAACAACAACTTAAAGTTTAATCAACTGAAATAATAACAACAAATAAATAGCAAGCGTTCATCCCCCCGAGTGTTACATATCAGAGCAGTGACACCAACTCGAACTACTGAAGGTAAACCGCCTTCACTCTGGATTACCTGCACGTTACCAATATCGGGGTAACATTCAAACAGAAAGGGTGAGATATCGAACATTATAATAGAACGCATGATAAGTAAAACATGAGAATCAATTCATACATATTCACCACTTCTCAGCTCTTTAGCAACATAAACTCTATTAAAATCAATCACACAACAACTCGAAATGCAATGCAGAATGCAACTCATCTTTATGCAAATGCATGTGATACCAATGGAGTTGAACTCCCATAATAAAATCTGTCAATAAATAGAGGCATCAACAAGGCATAAGCCTTCTTCACAGTTTGCCAATCCAGACCATCACAGAGTATGCAAATGTATATGAATGCACTATCACATACTCACAACAATCATCATCCATAGCAAGGCATAAGCCCACATCACCATTATTACCAGTAACTAGAGGTAATTCATCATCATTTAAAACTCCATGCAACTTCGCATTATCAACAAGAATTTACAACAACAATCACAACAACTCAACGTAAAACGACATTGGCCATAAGCCTATTACATCAATCAAAGATTCAATCATTAACATAATCAAACAACAACTTAACCATAACTCGCACAACGTGGTTAACGACCAAAACACAGTATGTACGGGAAAAAGGGATAGGGAACTACGTTCCCCTCGACATGCATAGCAACTAGGACAACCTAACAATTAATCCATACTCCTCGACACGCACAGGGGAAACGGGATAACGACCCACTTATACTCCTCGACATATCCTGCAACCTAGTACTGCTCGACAATCCAACACATACCCCCGACACGCCTCGCATCCTAATATGCCGCTCGGTACCTAACACCATCATCATTCTCCTCGACCACTAGTTCGGACAACAACACAAACACAATATTATGTCTTAACGACCACACCACTATCATTCATAACTTTTGTCCAACCGCTCAGAATAACACAACAGCGAGCAACTATATTTCCTATAACATGTTCATTAAACATACAAGGCAGTCACGCTGAAACCTCCCTAAAACGACCACTTCAAATACTTACTACTTTTCCTACCAACCGCTCGGAATAACCTAACATCCTAACGACCATCACGACCATTAATCACTATCTTAACCTATCCATCGATTAAACCGACAATCACACAGTTACACAAAACATCCACAACACACAACCGAACAACTTCATATAACATGTTCATTAAACGGTCATACAGTACTCCCCAACGGCCACAACATGAATATACGGGCAACCTCACTAGCAGATCAGAAACATCAACGCACAACAATCATAAAATGACCAATTCCCACGTAATACACATCATAAATCCCATTATAAGGTCAGAACCTCACCCTTACCAGGATTGAAGGTCGCTCAACTAAAACTCTGACCGAAATCCTTGCTTTGCTCTGCTCGACACCGGGCAGCTTGCTCCTCTTCCGCGTGGCTCTTCTGGTCAACGTACAGAGCTTCTTAAACACCAACTAAAATAATTTCTTGTGTCAGCTCAGCCTTATATATCAATCCTATTGAACCTAACCTACACACCCCCACTTTACTACTTGCAACCAATAGCATAAGTCTAACATTATATAAATATTCCCTTAATTCCAACATTATAATTATTACTAATCAACTAATTAATTAATTAATAATGATCCAACAACCCATACCCATAATTCTTAATATCTCGTAACTTCACAAATAATCCAAAAATAATTTAATTAAATAAATAATTAAATTAAATTACGGACGTTACAATATTTTCTAGAGACAGTGTAACTGATCTTACCGAGGATCGAGAAGAGGAGTGTGGCTGGTCCAATTATCTATTAGTCCAAAGCGTTTCACGGAGGAGGGTCGTATATGCAAGGCACTGCGATGCCGAAGTTAGAAAGAGTGTTAGACAAGTGAGAGTGAGAGTTATGAATTAGATACCTGACTCTCTCGTATGAGAGAGTATTTATAGAGCCCACAACGCTAGACTAATGGCCTCTATTATAGGCTGAATATGCAGGCTCACAATGGATGACTGGCATGATTCTCACATGCGAGTGAGAATGAGTAACACATGTTTATCATCCTAGATCAATTGTCTCAAATTTTGGAGGTGGTAGACTGACCACGTCCATTATAAAGAACATAATAGCTTCGAATTGTGTGAAACACGTTGGTGACATGTCCTCAGATGAGGGACACGTGAGAATATGTCTTCAGATTAGGTGTTAAGAGTGAGTTGGATCATACTCGACGTTGAACTGTGCCCGAGCTCAATTCAGAACAACTGCTAACCATCATTCCATATTACATTAGGATGACTTTGTGGTGAGGGCTAAATAATAGTATTAGGAAAGAAATCAGATTTTAAAATTAAAATTTGTTGTTATTTTTTTGGGATGTTTTAGAATTGGTTGTATATTTCAAGGGCGTCGAATTTTAAAATTTAAAATCTACAGATATTTTTAAAATTCCATCCAAGTGTGTTTGAGAGAGTAACTCATGTGTCGTAGTGATGAACAAATCCCCTAAAAATTAAGTTTAAGACAAAAATTATAAGATATTATAATATAATAAGTGAGGGATTAAAAAGCTTAATTTATTTTTTAAAAAAGAAAAGCTTAATTTATTTTTTAAAAAAGAAAAGCTTAATTTATAAAAAATAACAGTGTTTCGCTAGTATAAAAAATGCATTTAAGTTAAATATCAACTAAGCAATTCTATCGAAATAGTAGTTGCATTTTCCTGATTTATCTGCCGACCAATTAAAATTTCAACATAAGACACAATCGCTCACAAAAAAAAAGCAAAAATATTGTTCAACAAGAAAGCCAAAAAATAAAAACATGCCAATAGTAACATCAAACATTTATAGTGGGATTAGTGCTTTGCAAATTCTATCCTAAGGCTATGCTAGTTGTCTTTATATTTTACTTTCCACATACTCTCATCGTCATTATTAATGACTTGCATTATGTGGCACCAAAACAGTGACCTAAAATAAAGCAAATAATGCAGTTAATAACACGTCTTAGAATCCTCCCTTTGTTGCTCATAATCCGTGAACGTTATTGCCTTTTTAGTTAAAGGAATACTCCATCATCCATTCATTCTTTCATTCATCTTATAGCTCTTATATGTATCATAATTATCATCATAATAATAGAAACAATTCACCGTCCTTGTAACCAAGCCAATTTGTCCCTTCCACTTGAGTATATAAATCATTAATATCTTCTTAATTGTTAAAATTAATCAATGTCAATGAAGTGAACTATGTGGTTCAAATACATGGTTGGTTCTTAATCAATCTTCTTCAACCAGCTACAGTTCCATTATTTGATTTGGTGTCAGTCACGATTTTGCAATTGAGATATTTAATTAAGAGGATTTTTCTTTACAAAAATTTAAAAATATTTTTTGAAAATGTATTTTCGAACACACTTTATAAATATTCAAAAATATTTTTTAAAAGTGTATTTCCAAACACACTTTATAAATATAGGATATCAATTATATAGGATATATGTATATATATTTAAAAATATCTCTATTTTTTATTTTCAAGAGATTTCGAATATATCTGAAATAATCTAATATCTTAATTTTTTAAAATTTTATTTTGATTTTTTTTGAAAATATTTATTTATAATATAGTTATAATATAATTAAATTGAGTTATTATTAATAAAGAATAATTTAAATTTATAATTGAAAACTAAATATTAAAATAAATTTATTATTTGAAATTAAACAATAAATGTAATAATTAATTTTTTAATTATAATAATGAATTTGTAATTGTTTTTCAATTTTTTATTTATAATTATGAATAAGTTTTTGATAAAAAATATAAGAAATATTTTTTAATTATAATTTTAAATGTTAAATTTAATTTAAATCAAAAATTTTAGTTACTATTATAAAATTGATAATTAATTATTATATTTAATTAAAAAAAATATTATATTAAATAAATATTTTTATATAAATAAATAATTATTTTTTATTTCTAACATATTTAAAATATATAAAAATTATATAAATAATTGATAAGATAATATAATTAATATAATTGATACACTTTAGTTTTAATTGTTGAAATTGATATACTTTAATTCTAATTATTGGAATACTTCAGATATGTATATTCAAAAATTCTCTAAAATGTAATATTAAATTATTTTAGATATGTATATCAGAAAATATTTTTAAAATTTTAAAATTTAATTATTTCAGATATATAAATATTAAAGCTCTTTGAAAATAAAATATTAAATAATTTTAAATATATATCTGAAAATATTCTTAAAAAATTAAAATTTAATTTATTCAGATATACACTTTTAAATTTTTAAAGTATTTTGAAAATTTTATCAGAAATCTTAAAGAAATGTATTAGGTATGAAAAAAATTATTTTTAATTAAACATTAAGCTAAATAGTAACATATTGGTATTAGGGAAGATTATAGAGTCCAGTCCGATCTACATGGCATACAAAAAGTTTAGATTTGTATGGTGTAATATGTCCATCCGCTCCGTTTCATTTTTTTTAGTTCAGAAATTAATTTAATCAACCGTACTAAATCTAGTTTTAGTTTCTAGAAACAAAAAATAGGTAAATACTCCATAATAACCTACCAGAGTACACGTGTCATGCAGTTCACAAAACCTTTTCACCTCCACGTGTCAACATCATAACACGTGATACGTGTTAATAAAGAAAACGAAAAAACATTTTCACATCACCAAAAAACCAAAAAAAAACCTTTCATTTCATTTTATTTTAATTTTATTTAGATTTAAGTTTGACGCCAAAGAAGACGAATTAATTGGTATCACACATACCAAACTTTACCAATTACCAATAAACAAATTATACTCTACCCAATTCGTCAATTTCTAAATTTCTAATTTTCTCTCTTTTTTTTATGCATATAAAATATAAAATTTCGATCCATTTGATCCTATAGATCCCAAGACAGAAAATCTCCACACACTTTTCCTTTATTTTTGAACCAAGCTCTTTCACTTTTCCTTTAATTGCAGTTCCTTTTCTCAATAGCTGTGAACAAAATTAAAGCTATCAGAATCGCGTTTCAAAAGCAGAAAAAGAAAGAAGAAGCTATCTATCAGAATCGCGTTTCAAAAGCAGAAATAGAAAGAAGAAGCTATCATGATGGAAACCATGCAGCCTCAGAAGCAGAGAGACGAAGGAGAAGCTTCTTTTTCTTCTTCTCATAATCATAATCACGTTTCTCCCTCTCCGAGTTTCAGCAGCTACTCATCGGAGACACTCGCCGAGATCGCCGCCAGAGTAATCGATGAGCTCCGATGGGATCCTCATTCTGGTCCCGACGACGACGCGCTTTACCAACCGTGGGAAAACGACAACAGCTTTGCTGCTACTCCAAACGAAGATGAGGATGACGGTAGTGAGTTTGAGTTCGCGGTGGTTTCGACGGACTCGACGAATTTCCCGGTGGTTTCCGCGGATGACATTTTCTATAACGGTCAGATCAAGCCTTTGTATTATCCAATTTTCGATCAAAATCTTCTAAACGAAGAAGATGATGCTGTTTCTTCCGTCACAATTCCTAATGAAACTACAACACGACGTCGTTTACCTTTACGCACGCTGATGTTCGAGGACAACGAAACGACGGCTTCGTGTTCGTCGTCCACCGACGACAGTGTAGACCTAGAATCTGCACCGGAAGGGAGTTACTGCTTGTGGAACCCTAATTCGGTTGGAATTGAACGAAAAAAGAGTAGCTCCGCGGGTTCTGGATCGAAGCGGTGGAAGCTTCGGAACTTGCTTTTGAGAAGCCATAGTGACGGGAAGGATAAGCAGCCGGTGATGTTTCAGGTACCCAAAACGACGGCGAGTAAAGGTTCGCCGGCGGTAGAGCACGACGGGAAGAATCAGAGTAAGAAGAAATCGTTTTTAACTTACAGACCCGAATTGGTTGGACTTTTCGCTAATGTCAATGGGCTTGGTAGGAATTTGAACCCGTTTTAATTTTTCGACCCGAATTTTACATTATCAGTATTTTTATTTGTTTATTTTTAATCATAGTGTATTATGTGCCATGTCAATCTAATTATTTTACAGTTTTAGTATTTTTGGGCCAGTTATTATATTGTAATTAAAGAGATTGAGATGTATTATTTATTCTTTTTTCTGTAAATTATTTGGAATTTTAATTTTTTTTTGTCGGTATCAAACTTCTATTAGGTATGGTTTGTTTGTATTTGAATTAGTTTGGTGGTGGGGTTTTAAATCTATTTTAATAGTATTAATGTTAATTAATTAATTAATTAATTAATGGATCATGTTGGAAGGTTGTGGATAATGAAGAAAGGTTGATGTGTCTTCCTCTCTAATCTAACCCTCTGCACTGCAAATGCATGGTGTGCTCTAATTATGCAGCGCCTAAGTTTGACAGATTCTTTTTTTTTTTTTTTGCTCTTTCGTGTTTATGTGTCTTACGCGGTTAAACTTTGGATTAGAAGATTATTATGCTTAAGATAAGTAGAATTGTGTGGGAAACGAGAAACGAAATAGTCTTTGTTGGATAAATTACTTTAGACCAGGGAACTGTTGGACAAATAAATGGAAATCATGTACTTGTAAGTTATAACATACTACTAGTACTCTTTCCGTTTTGTAATAGATGTCATTTTGCGTTTTTAGATATTAAAAATAGGTGAAGGATAACATAGTGAAGTTGATATATTGGACTATCATGGTGAACAATTACCTGCTATTATGGGTTAACAAGTTTTTCCACATTTTATATCAATGTTCATAGGAATATTTAATGGATTTTAAATTTTCCCAACAAATTACAAAATGACCTATTTTTCAAAATTAATATTCTTTTAAAATACAAAACGACTAATTGTTGTCATAGAATTATAAATCATTAAAAAGATAGTCTTTGTTAAAAACACTTTGAGTCACCTAACCCTTATATTTAATGTAGTTTGATTATTCATCTCACTATTACAAAAAAATAAAAATAAAAATAAAATATTTATTCGTTTATCATATTCTTTATTATCTATTTCTAACCAAATTATTGAAGAGACGAAAGAAAAAAATAATTTTATTAAAATAGATTATTTTTTTATCAATTGTCTGGTAAAAAAAAATGATTTCTTTTAAAAGGTTGAGAAATTTAATGAGATTCTAATAATAAAGAAAAGGTTTTAAGTTTATCAAGAACAATTGTTTTAAATCGGAAAAAAAAATTGGTTATTACATCGCAACTCAGAGTAATACATAGCAATATTTGGAATGATAAATTTATAGAAGATTACAGGAATTGATTTGAAGAGTCACATTCATATGACATTCATATGGTTTTGAAAAGTAAAAACCTGTGTTTAGTATTGTTCGTTCAATGTATTTTACTTTTCTTAATTTTTACTTGTTTTATTTTAAATGAAATTGAATTGTCTTGCTTTCAAAAAAAAAAATGAAATTGATTTTGAATAAGCATGAATAATGAAGAACAAAGATGGACAACACACTCAAAGAAGATCAACCATTTTCTTTCTTCTTAATTTTTAGTTTGTTATAAAAATTATTTATGAATTTAATTAACTATTGTATCAATATAAGATCGCCCAGATAAATAAATAAATAAATAATGTCACAATCACTGAACATGAGTTATTATAATAATTACGTTTTTAAATCATTAATGTCTATATATATTTATGATGCTTATGTAATTTTTATTGCTCTACAATTTTAAGATTTAAATTACAATTTTATTGTAATTTTACAAGCATATCCTAGGTTAAATTAAAATATATGTTGGGATCTAATTGTAAAATACATGTTTCTTTACATATCACTTGTTTAATAGGTGGTTCATATTCGATCTTACCATTATATTTTTTTATTATTAAAGTAACGATTACTCTTTAAGTTCACCATAATAGATTAATATATCAACTGCACCGTGTTAACATTCACTTTTTAAAGGTAAGGGCATATGTAAATAAATCTAAAAGTTGAAGATTTGTATTAAAAAAAACGATAGAAAATTAATTACAAATTTTTAATAAATACAATTTATAATTTTTAAAAAATAATTATATTTAGTTTTTAACATATTCTCTTAATATTACTCTAAAAATAAATACAATTCAGAATTTTATAAAAAAAATTACTACATTTAATTTTTAACATATCCCTTATACTCTAAAAATAAATCATGTCGCAATTAATAATATATTCCCTAGCGGTAGGTATAAGGGGGCAACGTGAAGGGCAAGTGTGCCACATTCACTTGTTTATGCATTAAGAAAAATTCTGTTATTAGATAAAAAAAGATATTAATTTTATAAAGAGTGCGAGAGTTATTTGGTGAGTTGATTCTCACTTATATATGTTTAAGTCTTCATATTTGAGATTATTTTTTCATTTCCTCATATTTGTTAGTGTAGAACTATGCACTTTTGTGAAAGACACAACACTTATCAACTTAAAATCTTAAAGTGATAGGTGAGTGAATTTTCTCATTTATATATGTTTAAGTCTTCACATTTCTATCTAATTTGAGATTATTTTTCAATTTATCTACACTTATTATATTATTCTAATATAGATGAACTCTTCCTTAAATTTGAGAGCGATCGAAACATCAATATAGTTTATATACAATTAATAAAAGACTGAAACACCAAAATAGTTTATATACAACTAATAAAAGACTATGCATCTGCACATATCGTAATATGACGAATAATAATAATTTAAAAACATACATCAATATATAATATTTGAGAACCAACATATTTATAATTGATAGATTAAATTAATATATTTAGTATAAAAATAAAAGAGAATTTTAACTATGTTCAAAAGTACACATAATAAAATTATATTTGATATTTTCGTTTAGCTAAAAACATGAATATCAGATAAGAGAATAAACTAAAACCTTCTAGATGCAATCAGTATATACATGTTTTGGGTGACACAAATTATTACAGGTGGTAAAACAAGCTCGACGCGCTGGACCTGCTAGTTTTACTTGTATTTTTCGCAGAGTAAGCATATATTTGAAACCGACACCTATAATATGTCTACTCTACCCTTTTATTTATTTTTGTGTGTATGCATTAATAGGTTGAACATGAATTTTTGGATGTTTTAGGTTTTAGCGAGCAATGCTCGTCAGATCCATCCAACTCTCATTCATTTATTCACGAAGATAAGAATTTTAAGCATGCACCATCTACTATGTCAATCTTGTTGTGTCTTATTTTTTTTTTAATTATTGTTTGTCAGATCTAAACGCGATGAACATGTTACTAATCTTTATAAATTGTAAAAAATATTTTATTAATTAATTTTGTTGTGACGCATATTTCTCTCGTATTTTAAATAATAATATATTTTTTGTTATATTTACATAATAAAATACATTTATGTATTTATTTATTTATTTATAAAAATTTCAATTAATCTTAGCTAATTGAAAAATAACAGACTTTTTTCTCATAGACTTTTAAAAAGCTTGAAACGATATAATATATATATTGGTTCAGGTGAAAGTTGCTTACAAAATTTTTTTATATATATATATATATATATATATATATATATATATATATATATATATATATATATATATATATATATATATATATATATATATATATAATTATAGTTAGTTTGTTCTGATATTAGATAAAATTAAAATGTAAAATAAAATTATTTAGTTGAAACAAATAAATTATTATAGTTTTATCAGATAATTTTAAACATTGATTCACATTTTTTGGTGAGGTTTTAAATTTAAAAGAAATGATAAATTTTTGTTTTTTATAACAAATTTGTATATTCATGGATTATAACAGTTTCATGTTTATTTTATTTGTAGCTTTTTTAAAGTTTAAATCCTAACATTTCTTATTAATAAAAAAATATTTTTTTAATAAATTAAAAATTTTATTATCATTTATTATATTTAATAGTTTTTGTAATTCCAATTAATATACTGTATATAATTTTCCATCAATTATATAATATTTTAAAATATATATATTTTATAAATCATGCCTAATTGATTGAATAAATTTTTAAACAATCTAGACCGTCATTCAACACATTCTCTTTTTATTTTTCTATGTTCTTTTTAAAATAATTCCAATAAATCTTAAAAGAATTTACATCGTGATTCAAGTAATTCAAGATCCAATATGATTTAATTAATGATCTTTTTACTAAATATATTAGTTATATATGGTTTCTCCAACATATAAGATACTACATATTACTCTATGTTGTTATATTGCACCTATTCACCATTTAAAGTCTATAATATAGTGGAAATTTAATTATTATTTATTGAATAAGTTAAGAAGGATATATCCGTTTTTCATTTTTTATAACTTGGCCATTTGTTTTTCATTTCATACAAAAAGTATCTGTTAACAAAAAAATAATATTTCAATTCATCTTTTCTTAGTTAGTGATTAGTGGTGGCCCTTTGTTGCAATTTAAAAAATTAGATGCGCCATCAACTGTGTTAAATAGTTCCACTCGAGAACATATAAAAACTTATAAAAAGTTTCGCATAGGAGTTTGATAAGATGGGTTTATGGTCCTTTTCTTTTTACTTTAGTAATTTATGTTTTTTTTTATGTGTTTCGTTCATGTTGAAAGTAATTTCTTGTGTTGAAGTAATTTGTTCGATAGAGATAAGAGAGTGTCGAAATAGGTGTGTCGAAAATGCTACACACAGATTTGATTTGTTTTAGATTTAAATAGATTTGTTTTAGATCTAAAATAGATAGATTTGATTTAGTACCAAAATAGGTATTTTGAGCTTTTATAGTTTTGGGCTTTGGCTTAGGAGCAAGTTAACATAAATCTATAAATAGAGGGGGTAACCCCTAATTTTGTAATCAAGTCAAGTAAGTTGTATTCACAGAATTTGCAGTTGCAAATGAATAACAAAGTTTTCCATAGTTTGTGGGCAGAGAGAAACTCTGCAAAAATAATTGTCTTCTTTCTTTTCTTTTCTTTTCTCATAATTCATTGTCATTGTGTGGTGATATGAATCTTGTTCATCAAGATTGGTAGAAATTCATCATAGATATTTGGTGGATTTCCAACATCTGGTATCAAGAGCTCGGTTAATCGATTCAAGGGAAGTATTGATCAAAAACGATTGAGGAAGAAGAAGAATTAACGATGGCAAGTTATGGGAATGCAAATTATCCAGCAACTCTACCAATTCTGAAAGTAGACAACTATGAGAATTGGTGCAAACAGATGAAAGTTTTATTCAGGTGTCAAGGTCTTTAGGATCTTGTAAAGGATGGATTGGAAACGCTTGGAGAAAACGCTTCAGAAGAAGAAAAGAAGAAACACACAGAATCTGAGAAGCTGAGTTATAAAGCACTCTTTATAATTCATTAATGTTTGAGTCCAGAAAATTTTGAAAAAGTGAGTGATTCAGAATCTGCAAAAGAAGCTTGGGAGGTTCTTGAGAAGTCTTTTGGTGGTGCATAAAAGGTGAAAGAAGTGAGGTTACAAATTCACAAGAGAACATATGAATTGCTTCAGATAGAAGATAATGAGAGTATATCTGATTTCTTCACTAGGGTTACAAAACTAGTGAATCAAACCAAGGTATATGGAGAAACATTAACAACAAGAGTTGTTGTTTTGAAGATCTTGAGATCTTTGGCTCCTAAGTTTGACCACGTAATGGTGTCTATAGAAGAGGGGAAAGACTTTTCGAAATTGACAAAGGAAGAGCTTCATGGGACGCTTGAATCTCATGAACAAAGAATGACTGAAAGAGCTGCAGGCAAGTTGAAGAGTGGTGCGGCTTTGCAGGCACATTCAACAAAAGAAACCAAAGGCAAAGGAAAGTGGTTCAACAGAGGTAGAGGCGGCTACAATAAATCGAATGGTAGAGGAAACTAGAACGAAGGAAACGTGTCGAATCAGAGAAGACCATACCAAGACAACCAAAGAGGTGGTGTTGCAAATAGAGGAAGAGGTGGTGATCGAAAACCTGACAAGAGTCATATTCAATGTTACAATTGTGAGAAGTATGGTGATTATTCGAGTGATTGTACATAAAATGAAAGAATCAAGAAAGTGATGCAAAGTTTGCAAAACATGAAGAAGAAGAAGAGATGATGCTGATGGTCACAACAAGAGATGAAGATAGATTCAAGGACCAATGGTACTTGGATTCAGGATGTTCATCACATATGTCTGGAAGGAAAGTTTGGTTTGTCAACATAAAGTCCTCAATACAAAATATGGTAAAATTCGCAAATGACAATACCCTAGCAGCTGAAGGTATTCGTGATGTTATGATTATGAGGAAAGATGGCAAAAGATCAGTAATTTCCAATGTGTTGTACATACAAAACATGAAGAGCAATTTGCTTAGTATAAGGCAGTTGGTCGAAAAGAATTATAAAGTGTCGATTGAAGATAAGATTATGAGATTCATCGACGCAAATGGAAGATTAATCTTGAAGGTTCATATGTCTCAGAATAGAACCTTCAAGATCGAACTAAATGTGATGGAGCACAAGTTCCTTTCGACTGTAGCTAGCAGAGATGAATGTATATGGAATTATCGACTAGGTCATCTTAACTTCAGAGACATCGGAGATTTGAAGAGAAGAAATATGGTTTCAGGATTGCCAGAAATCGATATTCCAAATGAGGTATGTGAGGAATGTGTGCAGGCGAAGCAACACAAGAATAGCTTCATCAGAGATGCAAGAAGCAGGCCAAAGGATATTCTTGAAGTCATATACTCTGATGTATATGGACCAATTCAGGTGGACTCGATGGGAGGTAACAAATACTTTGTTACATTCATATATGATTTCAGTCGAAAGCTGTGGACTTACCTGATCAAGAAGAAAATTGAAGTGATCGAGGTATTTGCCAAATTTAATTATATGGTCGAAAGACAAAGTGGTCGAAAACTCAAAGTTTTGAGAACTGATGGTGGTGGAGAGTATGTGCCGAAAGACTTCGACAGGTTATGTGAAAAGGAAGGGATTATGCATGAGATGGTGTTACCCTATACTCCACATCATAATGGAATTGCAGAAAGGAAGAATCGAACCATCATGAATATGGTGAGAAGTATGTTGAAAGACAAGAATTTACCTAAAGAGTTTTGGGGTGAAGCTGTGTCGACTGCAACATATATTTTAAACAGATGTCCTACGAAGAAGGTAGAAGGAATTAATCCAGAAGAATGTTGATCTGGTGTGAATCCTAGCTTGAGTCATCTGAAGGTATTCAAATCTATTGTACATAGACATGTGTCAGATCAGTTGAGAAGAAAACTTGATGACAAGTCGAGTCAAATGATTCTAGTTGGATATCATTCGACAGAAGGTTACAAGTTATTCGGCCCAGTGAACAAACAGATTGCGATCAGCAGGGACATGATCATAGATGAGCTTAAAGAATGGGATTGAACTGAAAATGTCAAGAAAGATTCAGTGGAAATCCTACTTGAAGATCTAGAAACTTAAGTCAAAAGAGAAGTTCGATAAGAGGAACCAACAGTTATAGATCAACCAAGTACAAACAGAGCTCAAAGAACAAGATGCATGCCTACAAGATTGCAAGATTATGTGATTACATCAGATGATGTGATAGATAATGAAGATGGGTTAGTACATTATGCTTTCTATGCAGATGTCGAACCTGTCAATGCAACTAAAGTATTGAAGGATTCAAAGTGGGTGAAAGCAATGAACAAAGAAGTGAAGTCTATTAAAGACAACAACACTTGGTCACTTGTCAAATTGCCTCAAGGCAAGAAGGCAATTGATGTTAAGTTGGTATACAAAGTGAAGATGAATCCCAAATGGAAAGTAACTCGACACAAAGCAAGACTTGTGGCGAAAGGATTTCTACAAAAAGAAGGAATAAATTTTGATGTATTTTTTTCACCTGTTGTTAGGATCAAAACAATCAGATTGGTTGTTGATATAGCAGAAATAAATAGATGCCACATATGTCAGATGGACGTGAAGTGTGCATTCCTGAATGGACCCTTAGACGAAGAAGTTTATGTTAAACAACCAGTTGAGTTTGTGAAACATGACGAAGAGAGAAAGGTGTACAGGCTGCATAAAGCCCTGTACAGATTGAAACAAGCTCCAAGAGCTTGGAATAAGAAAATTAATAGTTTCCTAAGGGATAAGGAATTTGTGAAGTGCACAACTGAACATGGAGTATATGTAAGAAGAAGTAATAGTGAAGTTCTTATACTATATCTCTATGTCGATGATTTGTTGATAACAGGTAGCTGCAAAAGTGAGATCGAAGACTTCAAAGGTGATCTCAGCAAGGAATTCGAAATGTCTGATCTCGGTGAGATTTCATATTTCTTTGGCATCGAATTCTACAAGAGCAGTAGAGGTTTGATGATGCATCAAAGAAGATATGCAGGAGAAATTCTCAAGAGATTTGAGATGGAAGAATGCAACTCAACTTCGACACCTGCAGAACCAAGACTGCAATTGTCGAAGATGCAGATAGAGGTGATGTCGACCCAACCCAATACAGAAGACTTATTGGGTCATTGAGATACCTTTATCCTGCAAGGCCTGACTTAGCATATAGTGTAGGTATGGTAAGTAGATTCATGCAGAAGCCAAATGTATCACATCTAGAAGCGGTGAAGAGGATACTAAGGTATCAATAGGATATGTGTTTATGTTAGGTGGTGCACGAGTTGCTTGAAGTTCAAGAAAGGAACCAGTAGTGGCATTATCATCATGCGAAGCAGAATACATAGTTGCTTCTCTTTGTGTATGTCAAAAAACTTGGATGGTGAACTTGGTCGAAGAGATAACAGGGAAAGATCATGGAGCAATTACCATGAAGATCGACAACGTGTCAGCTATCAATCTAGCGAAGAACCTGATAGCACATGGTCGAAGCAAGCACATTGAAATGAGGTTCCACTATCTTTGAGAGCAGTTAGCAGATGGAAAGATGAATTTGGAACACTGCAGAACTGAGAATCAGATTGCAAACATCATGACGAATAGTTGCAGGTTGAAGTATTTCGAAGACTAAGAGCTATGATGAAGGTAGATACCTTAGACACGATGAATTAGGTGGTGTGTTGAAAGTAATTCCTTGTGTCGAAGCAGTTTGCTCGACAGAGACAAGGGAGTGTCGAAGTAGGTGTGTCGAAAATGCTACACACATATTTGATTTGTTTTAGGTTTAGATAGATTTGATTTAGATATAAAATAGATGGATTTGATTTAGTATCAAAATATGTATTATGGGCTTTTATAATTTTGGATTTTGGCTTAGTAGCAAACTAACCTAAATCTATAAATAGAGGAAGTAACCCCTAATTTTGTAATCAAGTCAATTAAGTTGTATTCACAGAATTTCCAATTGCAAGTGAATAACAAAGTTTTTCATAGTTTGTGGACAGAGAGAAACTCTGCAAAAAATAACTGTCTTCTTTATTTTCTTTTCTCATAATTCATTATCATTGTGTGGTGATATCAATCTTGTTCATCAAGATTGATAGAAATTTATCATAAATATTTTGTAGATTTTCAACAATTTATTGATATTTTTGTTCTCTAAATAGGGAGAGCTTCATCAATGAGTTGATCTTTTTAATCATTTTTTATTCATTCTTTGAGAAGGGCGTAAAATTAAGAAAGGATCTGCAAATTGATGTGTCATTAGAATAATTTTAGATAATTTTCACATTTCTACGTTTCATATAAGGTATGGCATCTTTCCTAAAATCATCTTTTCTTCACTGTGGTCAACTATGGGTGTGTTTCTAATTTTCTCTTTTGTCTGCTATTTGGTGACTTATGATATTTATGTCTCCATTAATTTTAAAGTTGAATGTGTTACTATTAGACCTGTATATTTTTATTATTTATCCTTTAGTGACCATCATTGATACTTATAATGGTTTTTCTGAATCTGCAGCAACATCGTTCATCATTGCTTGCGTCTACTGATCTAGATGTGGTTGAGGTTACCCTGGACACTTGGCTTTTTTTTTTGAAGAAAACAATCGGAAAGTACTTTGGCTACTTTCTATTGATAAGTTTAGAAATTTACATTTTACATACTCCTAAAAAACAGTCTTGTGGTTTTCAGATGAGATTATTTGATTTTGTGAAGTGATCAAGGTGTTATCTCATAACAAGCTGTAATTTTACATAATCCTAATTAGTTTAAGGTGATTTTTATTTCATTTTTATTGATATTTAATTTATTATTATTATTGGAATAGTTGATATCTAAAATATCATTAATTCTATTTCTTAACAAATTCGTAAATAATTTATTCAATTAATTTTTTAAATAATTTTTAAATAAAATATACTCCTCTGTCTTAATTTATTAATAAGCATTAAAAAAATTTATTTTTCTAAAAAATATTAATAAGAATAATATTATTTTATTTTATTTTATTAGAAAAATTGTGATTTTTTTTAAAATTGAAAGTAATTATTATTATAGTTTAAATAATATTTTGTTACTTAAAAATATTAAAAATCATATATTTTTTATAAAATATTAATAAAAATTACATATTTTTAAGAAATATTAAACATACGAAACTAGTTTATGGAGAAACTACATTACACTTCTTATTATAATTATAACTTTTTTTATTCTAAACTTAAATATTTAATTTATCATTCTAAAAATATAAGAACAAAAATTATTTTATAATTATACCTCAGGGTTGAGACCGAACATCTTCGCAGCGCTCCATGCAAACAGATCTGCATTCTCCCGTAAGCAAGCCTTGATTTGCTTCCTCGTCAAGTCGGGGAGTTCGGTGCCAATCTCTACTTGGGTCTTCACCGAGGGGGACGAGCTCGAAGTCCCCGTCCGGAATTGGTCGAAGGGGGACTTGCTCGCCACTGGGAGGCTCATCCTGGTCGAAGCGAGTGTCCAGGGATATCGAGTCGATCTTTGGAGGGGCTCTCTATTTTTCTGCTCTGACGGGCTCTGACCGCTGAGGTTCTGGTCGCGTAGTTGCAGCTTTCTTGGCGGGCCGTGTGATGGTGTCGACTGTGTTGTGTCCCTTGGACTCCGTGTTGAAACACCTTCGGGAAGCTGCCAGGTCACATTGAATAGTGGCAACCCATGCCCTCTTGGTGTAGAACTTCATTTTTAAATGGGCGGTGGAGGGCACCGCAGTCAGCTATGCCAGTGTCGGCCTTCCCAGAATGCAGTTGTAGAGGGACAGACAATCAATGACGAGGAAGCGCACCTTGACTTGCCTAGTAGCAGTATCCTCGCCGAACATGACCATGAGCTCGATGTTTCCCCAAGGCTTGGAGGTCGAGCCATTAAAGCCCTGCAGGTATGACCCCACGTATGGTGAAAGGTGAGAGTCGTCGAGCTACAGGGTTCAGAAAAGCTGGTTGTACATCACGTCGACGGAACTTCCCTCGTCGACGAGGACGCGATGTACGTCGAAGTTGGCCATTCTTGCCCTTATCAGGAGAGGGATGACCGAATTGGGGGCCCCTCCGAGGAGCTCCTCGAGGTAGAAGGTGATTGGCTTCTGATCTTCCTTTCACCCTTTCAAAGGTCATCGTTTGAGGGGGGGTCGTGTCGACCAACTCGTCTAGCTTCCTCTTAGCTGAATTTATGGTCAAATCATTGAACCCTCCACCATTGATGACCATGGCGGAGGGGAAGTGTTCCCACCTGCTGTGCATGGATAGAGGTTCCTGCAAATGTTCGGGGACGTAGAAGTCCTTGGGTCTTGTGACGGAGAACGCTGTCTGGATGGGAACCGACTCATCAGATGGTCGGGCATCCTCTTCTGCTTCCCTCATCTCACGGGCGTCCTGACGAGGGGCGTTGTTTCGTCGGTATTGTGCAAGTCTTCCCACTTTTATGAGGGTCTTGATGGCGCCCTTGAGGTGGACGTAGTCTTCGGTCAGGTGCCCATGGCTTCGGAGGTACTGGCAATATTTGCTTCGGTCTACCCTAGGTTTGGCAGGAGCTGGGCGGGGACGTTTGACGCCGCCTTCCTTGAAATCTGTACTTGCGCACTCCGCTAAGATGCGCTCGTGGGAAGCTGTAAGCGGAGTGTATTCTGTGAACCTCCCCGAGGGTCCCCTTTGTTCCCGGGTGTCTCAGGGTTTATTGTCCCTTCTCTTTTCTCCAATTCGTCGAGGAGGGGCGATGTCTTATCGCGGATTACTACTGGATCTTCGGTTTCTGGGGTCTCAGGCTCTATTGGCCGCTTCTCTCTCCTCGTAGTCCATGTAGGCCCTGGCCTTTTCGAGAAGGGCATCAAAAGTCCGGGGTGGTTCGATGCCCACGGCTTTTCTGAATTCGGTGTCAGGGAGGAGCCCCCTCTCCAGCAGGTATCTCTTCATATGGTCCGTGCAGGGGACCTGGATGGCTTCCCGGTTGAAGCTGTTAATGAACTCTCTCAAGGTCTCATCGTGCTTCTGGACAATGGCCTCGAGCGCTGCTTCGGTCTTCGGGTGTCGTCGCGAAGCAGCGAACAAGCTGATGAACTGGTTATTTAGGTTTCGTCAAGAGGTAATTGACCCCAGGGCGAGACCTTTGTACCATTCCATAGTCGCTTTCCTCAGAGTCATGGGGAACAACCAGTATTTTATTGGTCCCCTGACGTTGTGGTAGTGCAGCATGGCTTCGAACCCGTCTATGTGGTCGACCGGGTCGGCGATGCCGTCGTACTCCTTTAAGTGGGGAGGCTACTCCATGCCCGGGGGAATGAGCGCCTCCATGATAGCTTGTGAAAAGGGACCGTAGGGGTCGTCCTCGTCACTCTGTTCCGTGGAGCGGGATGGGGATCTGTTGTACCCCAAAATTTGCCCTCTCATTTCATCAACATTTTCTCATCACAAGACCCTTGGAACTCAAGATTAAGCTAGGGTTTGCTCAGCTCAAGACACCTCCTTGCACTGTTGACCTAAATTAGGGTTTGAGTTTGCATAGGGATATTTTGACCCACAATGCCCAAAGTGACTTTCATACTTCATGTTGGATTCACAAGTTTGCCCATACCAAGTTCCAAGCCTTGATTCAAATCTTTGCCCAGTCAATTGGACAGTTGACCTAGAAATCAGCTGTATTAGGGAGAAAGTCAACTGTGGCCAATTGACAGTCAAACCTCATGAAATTTGACCCACATCAACATTATGAACTCATATGAACCATTTGATCAAATTTGGATCACAATTCCACAAGAATTTGATCAAATCACCAAAAGGGCAAAATGGTCATTTTTAGGGTTTTGACTGCACAAAGGCAATTTTTGACTGTTTGACTTAACCAATGGTAAATCAAGCCCACATATGGACTCAAGGACTCAATGACATGGTCTTGACCCATTCAACAAGTTCAAAATATCTCAAATGTATAGGATTGACAGATGAATTTTTCAGTCAACTGATCAAAATTTGACTGTATACTGAAAAGTCAAACTTTGACTTTTTGGTCAAAATCAAGTGCCAAGAGTTATTTTTCATCAAGACATGTCAAATTATGAAACTTGTTCATCAAGAAACCCAAAAATGCAAATTAGGGTTTAAAATGGAAAAATTTCATAACTTAGAAATTTTCTAAGTTATGAAATTTTCTTATTTTTTCCTAACGTTGCCCCATTTTTTTCACCAAGATTAAAATGGATTCAAACAAAACTTGCAACATAAAAGTTGTATTCCATCACAAAGTCTACAACTTTGATTCACAAAGTTTTCTCAAAAGAAGCTTGTATCTCAAGTTATGATTTTTGGAACAAGGGTATCTAAAACTTTTAACTTAGAGAAAATTTGCCCTAATCTAGGCAGGATTTAGACCCATCTTCTTGGCCACTTTTCACATAGTTCCACTTGGAATTTCAAGTTGCATTGCAAAGATGGATTGTAGTACATGTTCCAAGATTTCCAAATTGTCCAAGAACTCCTCAAACACCCTTGTGGTTGGAGAGAATCGAATGTTGGAAGTTGGCAAAAACTCACTTTTTTCCATGACCAATACATGTTCATACAAACTTGCATTTTCAAATCAGCATGTTTGGTGCTAGCTTGCAGGCCTCAAAACCAACTTGCACTTTATAATTTAATGCTTAACCATTGAATTAAGGTGTTATCTTGGCTATTTGGACATTACATACAAGATTAACCCTTATTTGGAAAAAGGTAAAATACCATTTTTGTAAAAGTGCACTTTATGTCAAACCAAAATCCTTGAGGTATGGGGCCATATCTCTGAAGCAAGATTGAAGCTATCAATTCTAGGAACCAAGAGAATAAGATGCAGCATGATATGAGGGCTGGTACAGGGCTATAACATCATTTTCCATTCTCCTGCTTCAAGTAGAAGAAAACTTACAAAACACAAGCAACCTCTCATATCTGTTAACACAAGCTTACAAGAACTTTGTGAACAAATTCCATACCTCCCAACAAGCCTAAGGCACGACCCTTTTACCCCAAAAACCTCCTCATACTCAGAATTCTTGTTTTTCTGCAAAACATGGCAGGTTCTGCATTTTGCAAGCCATAACCAAATTCCATCGTGCGTTTTGTCCCAAGATAGTTCCAACACCTTCCAATCAACTCACCTGAACTATCCCAAGCCCCCATTGCAAGCTGTAACACCTCTAACACACTTTGCCATTTTCATTTCAAAGCTCTGCAGGTCGAGTTCTACAGCACAATTCAAGTTGTTTCAAAGCAAGCCAAGCATTGGAGAAGCTTCCTTGGACCTCAGGCAAGCTCAACAGAAGCTCAAACACCATTGAAGGTTGCTATATTGTCCAACTCGAAGTCAACTGAAACAGGTATTTCATGGACTTCTATCTCTCTATTTAGGAATGGTTAGGCTTAGGTTTGTGAATGAAATATGTTGTACTCATAGCCCTGAAGCCATACATATGCTTAGTTTTCATTTACATTAATCATACTGAGAGAATTTCACTCATGAACTTTCTGAAAAAACTAGGTTAGAAATTAGGGCCAGAGAAATTCTCTCTGGTCTTTGAGAGTTAATCCAAGTTTTTTATATGGTTAGATTCGTTATTTGATTATCTACAAGTTTTATGTTTTTGAGTTTTGTCAAAAGATCAAAGAATCAGAAGATACAGGTTGAGGTAGCTAGCGCGCGTTTTTTTTCAAAATTTGTTGGACAGAGGAAGAAGATGAAGTAGCTGGGCTGGGCCCGGCTATTTCCTACTTTTGGCACCCCCATTTTCAGTTTCACACCCCCTGGCCCATTTTCTTATATTTTAATATTTTTGCATTTTTATTTTCTTTTCTGACTTTAATATTTTATTTTCAAATATAAAAAAATGATCCAAAAAGATTTTTATAATTTTTTACATTTTATTTGGTATTTATTTTTATTATTACTAGCATTAAAACATTGTATATGTCTTTATATTATTTTGTTTAAATTTAAAAATAATACAAATGATACTTTTATTTCTTATTTTTAATTTTTATCCACACTAAAATATTTTCTTGAATATATTTTATTTTTGTAAATATTTTATCTTGTTTTATACATATTTATTACACTTAGTATATTTAATATATATATATATATATATATATATATATATATATATATATATATATATATATATATATATATATATATATATATATATATATATATATATATATATATATATATATATATGTATATATATATATATATATATATATATATATATATATATATATATATGTATATATATATATATATATATATATATATATATACTTATATATTTTTATCTTGTTAAACAATTAGGTCAAAAATACAAAAAAATATTACATTTTCATTTGTATTAATATTTTGCACTAAAAATATCATTTTTACAATATACTTTTATTTTTTGTATAAGTTAATGTATTATTGTAAATAAATAATAAATAATGCTATTTATTTAAGAAAATTAGGGTTTTTGCCCTAAATGAAAAAATAATTAAATTTGACTTTTTCTTTATTTATTCTTACTTCACATATTAAAAACACTTTTTTTTACATACATAAAAAATCATTTTTGTACATAATACATTTTATTTACATTTATTTATTGTATTTATTTCAATTATTGTACATTTGAATATTGTATCTTGTACATTCGATATGGTTGTAATAACTTAGAATTTATTTTCTCGTCAAATACTCCCAATTCAAATTTGTACCCCCCACCCTATATCATGTTGTAATAGTGTAGCATTTAAATTCTCGCACATTTAAAAGCTTTCAATTATGCCATGCTTAGACCTAGGGTTTGTATGCAAATAAAATCAACAATTAGTTTGACCTAATCCAAGATAAACATGCATGAAAAACAAACACAATGCACACTTGCACCCCTAGGGTTTCATCCACTTGTTGCCTTCAAAAATGGGCCATGGTTGCATGTTGAGTACTTTGGCAAAACAAAAACAAATAAAAAGATCATAGTCCCTCGATGACGCTATCTGAGTTGCCTAAACAAAATGATCAAGTCCCTCAAGAAAATTGCCAAAGATACTTAACACTATTGCTATCATGGTCTATACGATGACCCGCGCCTGTCCCGTTAACATCCTAACACAAGGTTGTTCACCAAATACAATGGTGAAACAACACTGTTAAAAGGGTTAAAAAACATAAGAAAAATCTTTGAGTAAAATAGGGTAGATAGCTCTTAGCTACTTGATCAAGCTTGCAAAAACATCCTTGCTACTTTTCAAAACACACTCCACAACACAATTTCAAAACCCTACTTTTAAACATTGAAAACCTTTCAAAAGACAAAGACACATTTGTATACATTCAAACAAGAATCATTACAAAGGTTGCCACAACAAGGGCCTCTTTTCAAAACATTTTTCAAAATCACACACAAAGCACCATTTCAAACAATTGAAAAGCACCATTTCAAACAATAGAAATGCAAAGCAAGTGATCTAAGTAAGTAACTAAGAGCCCATGGATAACCAGGGATAGAAAAAGTGCTAATACCTTCCCTTTCTATAATCTACTCCCCGAACCCAAGAAAACATCTCAAAGGTCTTTCCTGTGCTTTTTGACATTTCCTTAGGATAAAATAAAAAGTCGGTGGCGACTCTTGCTAAACCGAAACATTTGTGAACACAAACACAAAATCCCAAGTCAGTTCTCCCACCGTATCACAGGATCTGATGTAGTGGAGATCATGGTGGCCCTGGTTGTGCGGAGCGTTTCTCGAGCGATGTGACCGTTGATGGTTTCCCCCGTGTCTGTCTCCGGGAGATCTTCGTTCTTGTCGTGAGGGGCCATGGTCGCGCCTTCCCGCGTCGACGAGTGGTCGAGGCGACGGGCTTCGGGAGATGTCCCGATTCTGTCTCCGCGGGGGAAATTGGGGATGTTCGTCCGCTTGTCGAAGGGGAGGAGATTGGGGTCTTCTGTGCCTTCTAGGGGGCCTTCGGTCGTCCTCAAGTGCTCTCAGTATTTCCCCCTGGGCAAAGATGAGATAGTTGGTTTGGTTAATCGCCGCGAACAGTGCCCTGGTCGTAGCGTCCGCCTCGGCGGGGATGGAGACCTCATGGAACTGGACGGCTGGGTAGTTCAGAGGAATTGGTCGATCTTCTTCAAGTCGAGGAGGGATTGATGAAGAAGAAGTTGTGGCTCCGTTCCGGTAGTTAGAAGGTCTGGGGATGTTGACGCCAGGGATCGTATTATGGCTGGTGGTACCGACGTTGTCGAGGCTGGTATTATTGTCGGCGATGTTGTTGTTAACATCGACGACACGGACGTTCTGGTTGTCTTGAGTTTGGTCATCCATGACAGTAGATAATTGTTAGCTTTTATCTTTTAAATGGATAGAAGATGAGGAAGCTTAGTTTCCCACAGACGGCGCCACTGATCTTACCTGACCAGAGTTGATCATCACAGTTGGCTTCGGGCTGGATTTGAAGGAGATGAGGGGGGAGGGGGGGGGGGGTACCTGCAAGATACTCCGATGGCAAAGTGAGAGACGGAATGAGAAAGCAAGTATGAATGAATGAATACATGTTCCTCTCGAAAGAGAGGGTATTTATAGCCTCCAACGCTGGGCCAAGGTCTCTTTATTGGACTGATCAAACAGGCCCAACAAAGAGACTGCCAGGTTCTACGTGAGTAGTGGGGACCTGCACGTGGCCCCCTACCTGGATGACGCCCTCCGCAAGACAGGGAGGACAAAGACGCGATCTTTCCGAGACTATGAAGTCTCCGCGAAATTCAGAGAGGTTGAAAGTCAGCCCTACGAGGAGGGTGCTCGGAGGGAGCGCGTTCTCGTCGGGAACATTCTTCGCGAGCACCGACGGAAGACAATCATAGTCGACCAGATACCCATGATCGGGGTGTGCTCGAAGAGTATTCTGCTCAGCACAGTATGTTGGCAAGCTTGGATTGGGCCTCACTGGTGATTGGGCCAAAGGCAGACCCAGTCCAGAACAATATCTTTTTTAATCTTAATGCAACTTATATTCAATTAAAAATATAAATATAATCAATTAAAAATTAATTAATCATTTTATATTATTTCATCAAAAATATAGTAAACAAATATGTTACAATTATTCTATTATATCGTTCATGGTAAGTTTCTTACTACCAACTACTATATCTAAAAATGTTTTAGACAAGCAAACTTGAAGAAACAAATAAAAAAGTGATATTTGTCTGTTATAGCAGTAGCAAATTAGCAATATTGATCATTAAGTTCCACCCTTTTCAACCAAAGAAGAATTAAGGAAAATTTTAGGAGAGATACTTCTAGAAATCAAGTTCGTCCTCCCTACTCATAATACTTTAAATTTTTTGTTTTAATATTCAGAGAAAAACCACATTCACACTTGTCTAGACTCTAGAATGCTCAAATTTCATTATTAATCTAGTTCTTGAAGCAAAAACAATGAAGAAAAAAATGTGAATACTCGTTATATATTTTTGTCTTTAAAACCATTCTTCTATATTTTTATTAAAAAATAACTTGCACAGTCTCAGGTAATGATCTCTTTCTTAAATAAATAAAAATTAGATGTTCATTATTACTATAGTCTTGGTATATACGTGGTGGTGGGTTAGCCCCTTCTTTTGTAAGGAAGTTTTACTTTTATTTTCAAATTTTCTATAACAATCTTCTAAGAAGTTTACTTTAGTTTTTCCGTGACAATTTAAACTATTTCTATAAAATACTTTTATAATATTTGTTTTTTATTTAATATTGTACTTGCAATTAACACTAGCTTTATCCATAATGAAATCATTGCAGCTTCAATTGTACTCTCATCATCTTAAAATATATGAGAAAAAAATAATTAAATTATTATAAAAAAGTACAAATATAATAATTTGAATAAGACTTTTTTGTTTTTTTTTAATAAATTTTATTGAAAAATTTAAAAATAATTCTAATTGATAGTTGGTTATAGAAAAAGTTAGAAAATAAATTATCTATTATAAAAAGTTAGAAAGTAAATTACCTATAATTTATATTTAATTTAATTTTGAAAAAGATGAAAGTTGATTTTTTTTTAGTAAAATATTTTTTTTAGTTATGTATGTATACATCGAGTTTTTTTTTAGTCTCTTAACTTAAAAAAAGTTCATATTAGTCCTTTAACTCTTTAAAATGTTTCATTTTAGTCTTTTTTGTCTAATTAGTGACGAATTTAGTGACCGATTTCTGAGTTTTTTCGCTGCTAATTAGACAAAAAGGACTCAAATAAAATGTTTTGAAGAGTTAAGGGATCAATATGAATATTTTTTAAGTTAAAGGGACAAAATGAACCTTGACGTTAACATACATGACAAAAAAAGTATTTTACCATTTTTTTTCTTTATATTTTAAGACGGATGGAGTATAATGTTTGTGAATTTGTGAGTTACTTCTCTTTTTTGTTTATCGGTTGTGTATATATAAGTTTGAGCAGGACACGTGATTTAAGGTTGATTGTTAGTAATCAATTGTATTGTCTTTCTATTAGAGTCCGATCATTATTATCAATAATGTGCTCTTTAATTGTGTTGTATAAGTACTTAAAAATTCTTAATGGATTGTCATATTCAGTCAGGGGGACTGAGTAGGTCTTCTACCTTAGGGTCGTTTAAAAGTCCCTTAATGCTCGCCCATTTCTCATGAAGTACTCTCTAGGATTTTGGCGAAACTTTTGTTTATAGAATCGGTCTTACTGGCCCGAACGTTACTATGTGAAAAATAGATATCTTGACACAGTCTCTCAAACACGAGGCGTGTAAAGGAGAAGTGCTTTGAATGAAGGACCATGATATTATACAGTCCCCTAAGTACGAAACGTGTAAGGGCGAAGTGCTTTAAGTGAAAATTGTGTCATTACACATTCCCCCAAGCACAAATCATGTAGGGGCGAAGTGTTTGAGTGGCAAATCATTCTCCTTGGTTGGACTCTTTCTAATTGTAGAGTTTGGATAACTGGTTGGAATTCACTCAATCTTGTGATTAGGGATTTGAAATCTACTGTGTCTTTTACTCTACCAGTTATAAGTTTCTAAATATTCCATTTAATTTATTGTAATGATTAAAAATTCCTTGTAAACAAATATGACAGTCTAGAGTTTTCAGTCTTGGAATTCTACTCTTGTTGACCACTTTGCATTTGAAGGGATTTACTCTTTATATAAGTTTGGACATCTTATTTTCAACTTCATCGTTTTAGTTTCTTCCCACTTTGCAAAACATTTTTCTTTTCCTTTCTTTAGTTGCTACTCGTGCTGCTCGCCACTTCATTCTTCAAACATTCTAGAAACCAGGCATTTCGTCTTATTCTTTAGTGTCTTTATTTCTTGTTTCTAGCCATGATTTTTATTTGTGATTGTGATTCTTGTGTGAAAGTTATTGAACTCGCAAATTATTTTGAGAAATGTGTATTGTTGATTCAATGTTTGAGAAGTTTGAAATGGGGCGGTGATCAAGTGGATTGGAGGTTTGTCGAGATGAAAATGTTTTGTAGGTCTAATAATATATCTAATGCCATTTCAGGTAGAGATTCTTCTAGTGATAGTGACACGAACTTGGTCTATTCTTCTCCGGGATTGACTAGGTATTTAATGTTGATTTGTATCTCAAGAAGTGTATCCTTCTATGATGAGGTGATGAATATTGATTCAATGTATATCGATGATGCATGGGTCCATGCTTAACGAACAGGTCTAAACATATTGCATATTGGTAATGAAGTCAACATGATATTGGAACCTAGTGTTGCAGGCAAGAAACCTTGCATGTAGCGATCTCGAGGGTATGAGATGAATACTTTTACTTTTATACGAGTGTGATTTTGACTCTAGGGTTTGTATATTATTCACTATTCCTCAAGCGGACATCATGAAGGCCATTAATGTATCCCCCTTAGAGATTATTCAAATAGTTAGACCTTCATCCAAGTATTAAAAATTATTTGAGGGGGACTTGGAATCAA
Source organism: Vicia faba (assembly GCA_948472305.1). Lineage (NCBI taxonomy): Eukaryota > Viridiplantae > Streptophyta > Magnoliopsida > Fabales > Fabaceae > Vicia > Vicia faba. Next base: position 541,529,429 of record OX451737.1, read on the forward strand.
GCCCACTAAGGGCATCTTCTTCTCTTTCTATGAGATGAAAGGAGTCAATCGGAGAGGTTTGGTTTCAGCAAGTGATAAACCTAGAAGGGCATTCCTTTTCCCTTATTCCACCAATTATAAGAATTGAAAGTACATATTTTTCGTGGTTTTCTCCATGTAACCAAACAAACCCTGACCCCAGATATGTCTCCAACAAACAGAGTCTTCCAGATATTTTGGCCATGAAGTCACAAGGTCCTGAATGATCTCCATGGATGTTATGAGAATTTAGACGAGAGTTATAAAAGAGATTTCTTCACGGTTTCAGGGGGGGGGGGGGGGGGGGGGGGGTCGACCATTTTTTCGTTTGAAGTCAGAGTTTTGTTCTTAGATGTTTTAAGCAGAAAAGTTCACTTGTAAAAGTAGTAGTTTCTCACATCGAGGAATTACCACACACCATTAGGTTTAGGTGATGTTTTCTCTTACTTCAATTATGTACCTGATTTTCAAGTGTGCCAGTGTGCCAGCATATTATGAATTCAGTTCCTGTTATTTTATGTGAAGGTGATTTCAGAAGTTAATTCCAGTTTCGTTTATTTCTACTTTTACAGGTTTCTTTTTTATCGCATTTCTCATTTCTGTTATTTCGTTTGTTTAATTTAATTGCCATGTTGTTCTTAATATCGATCTTTATGTTTATTTTGTTTACGCTTAATTTCATGTTTAGCTAATTTGTCTTGAGTCTGGTATGTGAGGACCGTCGTTCCCGACGAGACTCGGTAATAAGTTGTCTTAATATCTGTTTGAAAATTCAGTTTCGGTCTTTATTTTTAAACTTAATTTAAATAGCTTTGTCACGAGAGTGAGAGGTTAATTAACACGATTTTACCACGAGAATGATAAATTAACTAAGGTTCGAGCCGACACTAAGAGAGTGTGGGGGTCAAACCAGATAGTAGAAACTAGGCATTAATCCTAAACACGACGATAGCGCTTTAAGATTAATTAGAACTTGTTCAGTTTTCAAAATGCATTCCTCGATTAGAATGGGTGAGCGAGAGCGAAATCCCATGGTCAAGGAACATGAATTTACTCAAAATCACGGGAGTGTGAGGTTTAGTCTTTAAGCTAACATTTTCTACTAAATATGTTTTTAACATTATTATAAGCCAAGGAGTTAGAGTCCATGAGATACACGGAATACACATTCCGGTCTCTCTCTCTTCTTGTATTTATCTTAATATTTTTTTTATTTCAGTTTTAGTTCTCAGTCTCCCCTAATCCAATCATTCATTAGCCATAACTTTACAAAGCGACAATAGAGTACAATAGGTTGACATTGGTCTCTGTGGGTTCGACAATCTTTTATATTACTTCGATATTTCCGTGCACCTGCGGATGCATCAGGAGGAAAAGTTGAGAGGGGAAATAATGGTCGTCCCACCAAAAAAAGTATTCCAATAGACTTTTAAAATCGGTATTCAAAGAAAAGGAAAGATGCATCGGAGGAGAAAATTTCCTGTGACATTCCTTCGTCCTTCCTTTAACCACCTCCTGCTGGGGTCAAGTTCTACTAATAGGGTAAGGTGGACCTTGGTAAGGGTCTTATAGATTTGGAGGCGACTGCATCCATGGACTTGGGGAAGTCAGTCTTGTAGAATGTGGCACCAATAGTACCCTAAAAGATGTATCTTTAATGCCCTCGGGTGAAAAAAAATCATTTTTAAGAGAGAATTTTCGACATATTGTATTTTGTCTATGATCATCTCAACATATCTATCAATGTGGAGAAGAAAAAGAAAATAGGATGCCAAAAGATGCTACAAATGTTTAGAACTTACTTGATAAGAAGCCCCATTAGGGAGATAAATGTTTCAGGATTCATACTTTATGAAAAAGAGGGATTCAATGCTATAGTCCAAGCTTCAGAAACTAAATGAAAGTTATTATCTCTAAAAAACTTTGCTTACGTCTGCTAATGAGAGATTGACCACACTTGAGAATGATTATAAAGATGCTAGGATTTCCTTGGAGAAGGCAGGGCGAGAAAAATAGAGGATCTTGGGAGAGAAGAATACCTTATAGATGAGTTACTAGAACCAAGATGAAACTCTCCCAAGTTGAGGTTGAAGTGAGCGTTCTTAAGGAAACCATTGGAATCCATGATTATAATATGGAGGTAATTCAAGCGGAGTTGGAGGAGGCATACACAAACTCTACCATCTTTAGAGATTAAGATTTTGACAAAACGAAAGAGCAAGTTTGCTTTTTGTATTAGGAATTCAACCTTGGTCATATTTATTACTCCACAGTTATCGTGGATGGCCAATTGATAAAGTAAACTAATCTCAGAGATGGTAATGGAGTGGTGGGAAATCCTGAAGACACATATACTGAGACCATGACCCATTGGGCGCGATGTGCGGATCCAACAAGATAATTCCTCCAATTTATCCCCAAGAAATTATGTTTTTTGTATTTTTCTTTTTTTTTCACGTAGTTTGAATGAATTTATATCTATCCACTTTTCGGGACTTTGATCAAATGAAATTTTTGTTTGATCTTTGATTTATTTTGTTTGAAATATTTACTTTTGTCAAGTAAACGTTAAATGTAATCCTTGTTTATTAGTGCTCTTATAGGTGTGAAGAATCCCTCTCGTTGGTCTCTCCTTTATGGAAGACTAGACTACGTAGGAGGTCACCCCCTCTATGTATTTGTATGACAATACCTTTTAGGGAGTCATTCATAAGCGCAAGGATACCCCATATGGTTCTAGCAATATACTTCGTAGAAAGTCACCCATATAAGTACATAGTGCAATCTAAGAAGGGGTTAATTAGGTTCGATGAATTTTCATTGTAATTTATGCAAGTTTATTTTCTTTTTTACTTTTTCATACCATGTGGTGTATTGCACATTTGTTAGAATGATGTTACGTAGAAAATTAAAGTGTAGAAAATTAAATGACACAAGAAATTATAATTCTTTCCCTTATCAACCAAGGGTACGCCTAGTCCCTTCACACCATGAAGGAATTTCCACTATGTTAGATGTGCGAATAAGCTCACACCAAGACCTATTCTACAAGCTTCTAACATAATAAAGAAACACGTCACTTCTTGATTTCACAAGCACGAAACATAAGGTGGACTCTGATTCAACCCAATATAAAGGACCTTTTCACAAAATAGAAAGTACCACCACTTCCTATTTTCAAACACCTTTCAGTAACACATTATGATGAAAAACAATATACACACTTGCATATAAATGAATGAAGTTGTTTCTTGAATTGAATTCCAAATGAAAATGACATTCTCTTTCCATGTACAAATCAATTATATATATATATATATATATATATATATATATATATATATATATATATAAATATATATATATATATATATATATATATATATATATATATATATATATATATATATATATATATATATATATATAAAATTCAATTATATGAAATTTCATGCACACAATTTTATTATTTTATGATGTAAGAATATTTAGAAAATTATTTGAATTGTATGTGAATTTTTCTAAAGAAAAATGTTATTGAAAAACAAATGTATTTTGAATTTTTTTTACTTAAATACATATAATTATGCTATTTAATTTGATGGAATGTTTTAGAAAAGTTTCATGATCATTGGCAATGATTTGGAATTACAATGGTTCAAAATTTTTAAATTATGACGATTCAAAACCACTATAAAAAAATCGAATAAATTCAAATTTTAAACATATGTAAATTGTGGTGGTTCCAAACTTCCGGAGTTTACGAAAAAACTAAATAAATTCAAATTTAATGACATAAGGATGTTTAATTGATTGGATGAATAGTGCAATCGATTGCACTCAGTAAAACTTTATTTTTATTTTTATTTTTAAAAGATTTAGAATGAAATTTTTTGATGCATTAATTTTCAGAAACGTAGAATGGTTTAGATGAAAATATTTTGAGCACTTAAATCTTATATGCATATGAATGCCATTGTACCTTAATCTTCATGATTCAATTCTTTAATTTCCAAGCTTATCCAATCTTGATACTTGATTTCAATCTTTTTCTTTTTTGATCTCTCTTCTATGATAAACTTTTGTATTCATCAAAACTAAGCTTAGATAGCTGAAGAACACTTCTTCAAAACCCATATAAACAAGAACACGTTGTATGATTCCAACAAATATCCCCATAGAAAGTCTTCCGTAAGAGTAATGACACCCCATAGGGATCCAATAATATACCCCATAAGGATTCATCCGTAGGCGCAAGGATATCCCATATAGTCTCAATAAATATACTTCATATGGAGTCATCCGTAGGCACAATGATACCTCGTGGGGTTCTAGAAATAATATCTCGTGGGGGCGTTGAAGATGATGATGAGTTTTTTTACTTGGTTCCAAATACACAATTCGTTTAAATAAACATAACACCTAATTAAAAACCCATGCCTTTATAGTAGAAAAGAGTTCCACCCTATTGTTTTATTTATTTCAATCTTAGAGTTACATATAATCTCGTAAATATGTGGGAGATAGATTATATGGAATATAAAACATTAAAAACTAAAGTTTGATGGATATAAAGGATAACAAAATATAGGTTACCCTCATGTAGGTGATCTAGCCATAGACTTTTTGAATCGTCGAGTTTCTTTTTTATTCCATTGAGTATAACCTTGTGCTAATTATGATTTCCCATTAGTCTGTGAGTGCTCGAACAAGATTATTTTTAATCCCTCAGTGGTGAAAGAACTTGACCACATTGAAACTGGAAAGTTAGATTCCATTTTAGAAACTATGCATTTGGGTAGATAGAACTTGCAAATTATGTCCCTTGTAAAAACATCGTACCCTCTCTATCAAGATTTTTAGATACCATTTCAGCTTCCATCCATTTGGTAGAGTAGTCCACCTCAAACAAGAAGGAACTTTAGTTGACCCAAAGCTAAATGGAAAACCCCTAGGATATCCACCCATCATTGGTATAAAGTCCACGACGAGGTGACCGAGTGGAGGACCTCGCAGGGGATATAATGCATGTTTGAATATTTTTGGAATTTATCTCACCAGTACATATAATTAACACTATCAATGATCATACTTGACCACTAGTAATTGATCCTTAGAAACTTGCTCGTCAATTCTCTTCCTCTAATGTGGCTTCCACAAATGCCTTTATGCACCACCATTAATACTAGAGTCACATCTCCTTCCACCCAGCATCTCAACACATGTACCAATCTCTCATCTTGTATATATTGTCAGCTATTATGATGTATTTGGCATATAACCTCCTAATCTTCTTTGCCTCTATTTCATCATCAAGCATATGTTTGTCTATTAAGTATTTGATTACAGGTGACATATATCTTTCATAGCTCTTTATTTCTATGACCTAGACGACATTGACATTCATGCTAAGGCTAATTAGAGTATATTGAATCAGTATCTTATTATGGTATATTTTATTTTTACATGCGAGCTTGGAGAGGAGGTCGTCTCTAGAATTTTCTTCCCGAGCCACGTGAACGACTTCGAAGAATTTGAAGTTTTTTCTACCTCTTGGACGTTTTGCAAATATCTGAATAGTTGGGATTAATTCATCTATTACTTGCCCTCAATATGATTGGTGATTAACTAGAAGTTACGTCTGACACAAAGGTTAATTGCTTCTATTTCTTTTGCCAAGATTATCTCAGAATTAATGCCTCATACTCATCTTAGTTATTATTGACAATCATTATTTCATATGGTCCTTCTAAAACTATCTCAAACTCTATTTCCTTTTAGATTATAGGATCCATCTACTGGCAATAGCCAAGTTATAGGGAGTTTCCTCTTCCAACAACATGTTGAACTCTACCAAGAAATCGACAAGGACTTGATACTTTATGCTAATTCTTTTACAAAGGAAGTATGGTATCAACTTAGTTGCCATAACAATAATTAGCAAGGTTAGTGTTTTATTTCTTCTGATACCACAACTCAGACCCCTTTAAAACCTAGTTTACGAAATACATCATCTTTCCTTGATATCTTCTTCCTGGACCAATAATGAGGCCATCGTGTCATATTATCAGGGGGAGTCACCAATAATACTTTCAGTTTCAAGAAATCCTCTCCGCACTTCTTCATCCATCGTAACCTTCCTTTCTTCATTTGGTTTATGAAGAAGTGGATGATTTTCCACCAGAGTATGAGAGGAATCGGGAAAGGTATAAATCTATTCCAATAATCATTGAACCTCTTTAATTTAGGCCAAACTCTTCATGTCAATGGATTGCTTGACATTTATCAGGGTTGTCCTTATGTTATCTTATAGTTAATATGAATCCAAAATTTTTCTATAATGTAATCCAAAAGAGTTTTTAGTAGAACGTAGGCTCATATTATATCTTATCATCGACGACATGATATCTCTTAGATCATCCCATGATTTCCTTCATTTGGGGTCTTGACCACCATGTCATCAATGTAACTTCTAGCTTGCGGTCAATCTGATCAGCAAGATGGTATCCATCAACCTTTGATAGGTAGCTGAAATATTTTTATTAATAATTTGTTGTTGTGGTTGTTCATGTACGTCATGTTGGGTGCATTACCTAGTTTCATCTTTATCTTGTTATATCATAATTACACGCCCATAAAACTAAGTATCGATAACCCACAAATCCATCAATATGTATATTAATGTTTGTAGTGGATATGGGTTTTAGAGCATTCTTGGTGAAGTCGACACACATCCCCTATTTATCAGGCGACTTATTCACCTTCACCATGTCCCCAACCAAGTAGGATACTTAATTTTCCTGTATGAATTTGTCTTCCTTTAATCTCTTTACCTCCTCAATGACGCTTGTCCTCTTTTCTTCCCCCCTTTTTACATTTTCTTTAGAAGGTCGATTCAAAGAGGGGTTCAATGGCAGGTGATGGAATATTATATTCACATTTATGATATGCAATATCTAAGGGTTCCCATGCAAACAAATCTACATTTTCCTGAAGCAATTGTATGATGTTATCTTCTCATCTTCTGTAAAGAAGGTTCCTATCTAAGTGTCATAGGAACTCTTGGGACCTATTTGCATGTTTTAAATTACTTTGTTGGTACCTACATGTCCTCCAAGTAATTTTCCTCTGGGTCTTGGTCTATAAAATTGGCACAATAATAATTATCCACAAACATCGTATTTGCTTTTCCTTTTCTTATAATCTCCAGGGCTATCTTGGCTAGAACTTTATAGCCACATCCTGACCCCCCTATTCACTTTTGCATATCCTCTTATTGTCTAGGGTATATTTCATGCTCAAATAAAGAGTGATAAAACTAACTCTAAGGTGTTTATGAGGCACCAATGATGATAGGTGTTCAACAAGGATGGGGAGTTTACTACTAGATACTTCGATTTAATTGTCCAGGAGTTCTCTTTCTTTTAGAATGTGGTTTTGACCAAGATATATCCATAAACTTGTACTTTTTATTTAGAGAAACCTACTAGAAACCCTAAAAGGCTAAAGAAAATTAGGATCTAACTGTAGAGAGCATATAAAACTAAGATTCCAGGATCCACAAGAACCTTCTTGATGCTTAATTTGAACATTTGTAAGGTGATGGCCACATGATCATCTGTGTGGGGGTAAGATTCCCTCCACATCCTTGTAAGAGAAGTTAATCTTGGTGGAGTAAGTTTCTCTTTGTCTCAGAGGTGCATTGGAAATGTGAATTACCTAGCATACATATTATTTCTGAGACAAGCTTCACTCTCCCCTTGCAAAGCCTCCAACGACCATGTTCAAGGTGTCGTGTGCCTACTCGACACCACTTCTTTCTTTCTATCTTTTGCCTTTCTTAGTGGGGAGTTCTCTGGAGATTTCTCACTAATTATGGTGGTTTTATTTTTTAGCTTCGAGAGCCTCCTCATACATATCTCGCAAGTGTTCCTTTTAGAAGAACCACATTATTTTTAGCTTTAAGTGGTTACAATCATCTGTGTGGTTTCCACTGATCTTGTGGTATTTGTACAACTTGTTAGGTTCCACTATCCATTACATCCTTATTGGGGAAGGGAGATCGAAAATGGTTCTAGAGTGATATAATATTTATAAGGATCTACTACCTTCGCGTGTTTAATAGTGTATAATTTTCTAAGACCTCTAGGTTGTTTTTAATGCACACTTTCTTGAACTAGTATTATGAACTGATTCTTATGATGGTCAGAACCCTTAGGCGTCTCGTTTCTTTTCTTCTTTGCATATCAAGGCTCTTTTTTTCCACATTTCTCTCTTATTCTTTTATGTAGAATTCCTCCTTTTCCATGATTTCCTTCTTCGAAATCATCGACTTATGTGCGAGAGACTCGTTGAATTTTTCGATCTTGAAATTGTCCTAGAAGGCTCCAACAAATATCTCCTGGTTTGGATGGATGGCCTTTATAGTGTCCTCGTTAAATATTGATAAATACTCTCCCAAGGACTCATAATGGTCTTTTCGTACGTTGAATGAACTTGTTGTAGACACTTTTTTGATGCATGTTAGAAGAGAACATATGAATCATATTCCTTTCGAGATCCTATAACTTGTTGTTGAAAATCAAGGGAGGATTCATATACAATTGTAAGTTTTCCTCTTTTAAAGTCCTGACCAGAAGCTTATATTTGAGTGTTGATAGTGATGATGTGTTCATAGGGATCATGTTTGCCATTGAATTTTATCAGATACATTTTGGCGCAAAGAGGTTAAGGATCTAGGGATTCCTCTTGTTCTTCAACAACATTTTTCGGTTGTTGTTGTAGGTCATATTTGTTGTCTTTGCAATATTTCATTATGACATCACAACTCTTCCATAACGGCTAGTGTCCCTGTTATGGTAGTTTGATAGTTGGTGGTACTCCTGGTGGCAATCATCATCACCATGAAATGGAATATGGTCTGGCGGCGAAATTTGTATGTGTGTGGTCATGGTCAATTTTACCAATCCCTACGATATGCGTCAAATGTACTTGAAATGTACGCCATTGTAGCTTTACCAGTAACAAAATCAACAAAGTCTCAGTTGTATCATTCTTGTGAATTGTTTCTTTTCTTCATTCATTTAACGTGTGCAAATATATGTTTGGGCAATATGCGTAATTTAAGATTGATTATTGTCACCAATGTTATTGTCTAAGTTCTTAAAACCTCTTAATGAGTTTTGCCTATCTGAGCCAGTGTTGGGTCAGCAAGGCCGTGTTGACCTCAAAGTCAAGGGAGTCTGCCGTTCTCACTTTATGGCAAATTCCTCCATCCTTGTTAAAGTCTCTCCAAGCCCGTTTCTTTCTTATAGAGTACACTCCGAAGTATTGACGAGACTCATATTTATAGGATCGGTCCTAATGGTTCGAACGTTACTATGTGAAAAGATATTTCGGTACATGTTTTTTCAAACATAGACATGTGAGGACAAAATACTTTGAGTGGAAGACTATGACATTATAAATATAATAATTTTTAAATACATTTATTATTTTACTTTAAATATATTATTTACTAATACTGTTAATTTGCTTTGGAAAAAAAAAACGTGAAATATATTTATTTTGAAAGGGCAATTTAATATATTCATCAACAAACCATACATATAAGTTCTATTGTGATTTTTTTAGTATGAAAAAAAAAATTATTTATAACTTAAGTTTCATAAGCTCATAAGTTTTAAAAAAGACTTGTTTAGTAACATTATTTTCTCACAAATTTATTAATTTATTTTGATTGACATATAATTTCTTTATAAATTAACTTAAGTATATTTATAGTTTGTCATTCTTTTTTCTCATTTTATCCTTATAATCTTAATTAAAAAATATATTATTTTATATTATTTTATGTTATTTTACAATTATAAACTAACTTAATTATAAAACCTTAACAAAAACTCAAAAATTATGACTATTTTTTATAAAACTCTTATGCAAAAATCACAAATATTAAAAAAGTGTTGAAATAATAAAATTATTTAAAATGTGTTGGTTTTAGATATTCATTCTATATAAAATGTATCTTGAATTTTGTTAAATTTTTTTATATTAAAGATAAAAAGGAAAAGTGAAAAGAGATATATAAATAAAGACAGAAGGAATGTAATCTTATAAATAATTACGAAAGAAGAAATAAAGAAACAACTCAATAATTTAAAGCCTAAAAATAAAGCTAGTAAGAAACAACGAAGCAATGTCGTTTGTTTCCATTTACTTCTAATTTTTAAGGTCAATTTGTTTCAACTTAAAAAAAAAAAAAATTATTTTATTTTTAAAAACAAATTTTATAAAATTGTTTTTAAATATTATAAAAAAATTTATATTTATTTTTTTAAATTGAAATATTAATTTTAATATCTTATAAAATTTATTTAAAATAATTTTAAAATTAAGTGATTTTTTAAATTTTAATATAAAAAATTTAATAAAAAGATAAAATACTTAAAATAACATTTTAAAAATAACTATCGAACTAAATTTTTATTTAAAATTTTTATTAAAAGTTCTTTATAAATTCTTTTATTCAAAATTATATAATACTATAAAAATTATTTAAAAAAACAAAACAAACAGGACCGTTAACCTAATTTATGTCGAGAAACATTGTATTATTTTTCTATGGTCTGGTTTGTTCTAGTTATGTGGTCTCGTTGTCCGGTCCTATATGAAACTTTTCCATGTCAATCGTAATGCAAGAGGCATTGGAAAACGCATTAAAGTGAAAGTGAAAAATAAAAGTCCATAAACAGTGGCCACTTCTTTATACTTTTTGGCATAAAAATAAGGTGAATTCTTATTTATTCATTTAAAAAAAATTAAATAGAGTTACTCATGGATAAAGTGTATTGAATTTTTTAAAATTTAAATTATTAAATAAATAATTAAAAATAATAAAGTAATATATCATTAATTGATTAGTTGAAAATACACTATCCAACTTTTATGATCGGTAGAAAATTTGTCCCATAAAAATAAATATACACACTAACCCAAAGGAAAGAAGTTTTGTCTTTAAAAATTAATTTTAGATTTAAACTTAATATTAGTAATTGCAACTACCCGGAAACAAGGTGATTAATTGTGAAGATGTTTTTTCATTGAAAGATCTATAAACAGCATCAACATGACATAGTATAGGGTAAGTGAAATGGAGAAATATGATAAAGATGGCTAGGAAGATGCAAGGCAACAAACAAAGGTGGTTAAAGAGGATTAGTCAACCACTAAATCAAACCTTTTCATGAATATGGAGAAGATAGTGAGACTTGAGGTATCTTCTGAATGGCCAAATGCAGGGTCATTTTCACATTTTAGTTTTACTTCATTAATTGTGGGATAAGGATTACAAGACACTGAGAAAAGCACTCACATTTAGGTGCACTTATTCTTTTTTAATACGAGTAGAAACTTTATTGTTATTCTCTTTTTTAATAATGAAATTCAAATTCCTTCCTACGTTTTAAATATAAATATAAGGTCAATTGTAATTGATTGAAAATTAAACTTTTTATATGTTTAAAGAAGGGAGTGAATATTGTATTTGGTAAGGTGTTTGCGTTGCGGTTTGGACGGTTTTAATGTTAAAAGTTATCCGAATTATAAGAAACAAAAATGTGTGATTTGATTGGTTTGTTGGGTTATTAAAAAAAAACTAATCAAACTAAACTAAATCAATGCGGTTTGAATTCGATTTTTTATAAATATTTTATTGAGTAATACATATACATATAGATGACAACTTAACTTTGTATTTTAGTCATTCATACACTATCGAATAACAAAATATAACAACTTCTCATTTAATATGTACAAAATTAGATTAGACAAAAAGTGAAATAATAAACATAAATAATAGCATAAAACAATATCAAAAATATTATAATGAAACAAAAAAAATTGAAGAGATGAGGGATTAGTGAAGATGAAAAAGAAAGAACGAAGAATCACATTCTTCATTCCCAGCAGCAGTCAGAGATTTACTTTCCCTCAATTCAACGATGCTACAAAGATCAACTGATACGTTCACACATTACATTCATACATCATTCTACAAACGTCATAGCATATGCATACAAAATACATATAGCACAATCTCATTTATTTTGAGAACATCATTACACAATGCGTAATCAATGAGAAAATTGCTCGTAATCATAAGGCTAATGTATAATAGGTTTAAGTTTGGGTTGGATGTGACTTAAGTAAAATTTAGGTTGTAACATAATGCGATTTGATTTGGTTTAATTTGGTTTGTAAAATACAAACTGCAAATCAAACCGAACCATGCAGTTTTGTTAAAAGATTACTCAAACACCATCTGAATCAAATGTGATTTTTTGCGATTTCGATTTCGTTTAGTTTGATTTGATTTGTGGTTTTCTATTGTTTTGGTTTGATTTTGAACATCCATAATATCATCTCTTTTAAGGATGTTCAAATAAAATTATCAAAAAGCTATTTTGACACTTACGCTATAAATTATTGTTCACAAATACGGTTAACAATGATGTATATTATATATATATATATATATATATATATATATATAATATATAATATATATATATATATATATATATATATAATATATATATATATATATATATATATATATATATATATATATATATATATATATATATATATATATATATATATATATATATATATATATATATATATATATATATAATATATATATATAGATATATATATATATATATATATATATATATATATATATTATATATATATATATATATATATTCTTTTTCTTTCGAATAAATTTGATTAATGATGTAGACAAATTTAATTAATACAATTATATAGTTTGATTAATATGTGCATTGATGTTAAAAATAGTATTAAGTGGAAAAATAAAATTGGTTAATTGAGTGTAATAAGGTTGTTAATATAGTTCATAACTTGGTTATTGAGTGTCCTGACATAAAAAAAAACTAAGTCTTGCGTGCTAAATCAACTTTGGTTATGTTGGGGGAGTTACTAGGAGCATTGATATAAAGTTGAGGAATATTATGCACCTTTGTGAGAGACACACCAATTGTCCACCTAAAAACCTTAAGGTGATAGGTGAGTGGGTTCTCCCAATTATATATACTCAAGTCTCCATATTCCTATCTAATGTGCGACTATTTCCCCACTTACTCACACTTGCATTATTATTCTAACACTTCCCCTTAAGTATGAGTCTACAATACCCCCCTCAAGACAATTGTACCGCCGCTGACACTTTGCAACGAGGACACCACTTCTTGGGCATTTTGATACTAAGCAGGGATCTCTTCTCGAACCAAAGGCTCATGATACCATTTGTTGTGAGGAGTTACTAGGAGCATTAATATATGTGTATGGGACTAGGCACCTTTATGAAGATACGACCACTTGTCTACCTAAAACCCTAACATGATAGGTGAGTCGAGTTCTTCCACTTATATATACTCAAGTCTCCAACATTCATAGTCAATGTGAGACTATTTCCCCACTTACTCACACTTACGTTATTATTCTAACAAGTTAATGTTATGTATACGGTTGGTTAATACAATTCATAACTTGGTTAATAAATTCTCAAATATAAAAAAAAAACTTAAATAGTAAAATAAAATTGGTTATCTAAGTGTAAAAATTGGTAATAAATTTTAAATTAGTGTCAAAACATGATTTAATAATATGTATTTTATTGGTTAATGAAGTGGTGAATGTGGTTAATGAATTATAAGTAAAATAATTGGTTAATGACGTACATTTTTGTGGTTAATAAAGTTATGAAGTTGGTTAATGGACACTTTATATTTGTGTTATAAAATATATTTTAAAAATATATTTTTAAAATTTTTAAAAAATAATATTATTTTATTAGAAAAATATTATTCACCGTATAAATACGATGAACAGTGTATACGGTGTAAGTATTTGGTGTGGTAAATGGTGTCAAAGTAGCATAACTGTAAAGTTATTCACACCTATTTTGTGGTGGAATCAGAGTCGTTTGGTGAAAGATGAAGTAACGATTTTCTATAATAGACTTGAGCTTCTGATGAGGTGGTGAGGGAGTTTGTAACACCCCAAATTCAAATAATTTAATTTAATTGAATTATTTATGAATTTGTTTAATTTACTATATGTTTTAATAAATAAATTACATATTTATATGTGTTGTGTGTGGGGTGTAATGGTATTGGTGGAGTTTAGTAAGGAATGTGAGTGGTCGGTAGAATAACTGAAAATATTAGAAATATTAGCAAAAATAGAAAATTAGTTTTTTCTCTTAATTAAAATATAATAAAATAATAAGATAAAAAGAAAATATGAGTTTGTAGAGATATTGAGGGTAAGGTGAGGAATTAGAGAGAAAAGTGAGGGTAAGGTAGGAATATCCTAATGAACCAGGCTTTTATTTTTAAAAGAGAAGTTGAGAGAACGAAATTTTATCCGTACGTAGAATTATTGAGAAAACGAGAAAAGATGCTAGAGCTAAAGGGAGAAGAGGGAAGAAACCAACCTTGCTCAATTAGAGAACTTGATGCTGAAAATCTAAGATAAGGGGAGATTGCACTTATGTGTGTTTAGCATGAAGGGGATAGAGAGGAATCCTTAACCTCCAATAGAATTTGTATGAATATGCTATGATTGTTTTTGTTATATTTGAATCTAAAATTGAT